>CM021102.1:598629459-598854773 GCA_007115665.2 Sequoiadendron giganteum | reverse complement strand
CGTAGCCTCGATATTAATGAGTCTATATTTATTGGTAACCACGAACTTGTCATAAAATGCAAATTGCATTTCGATTTAATGAAGGCGTGTTAAAAATCATTTTTTCAAAATTATTTTTTTTGAAAAAATATATACCCTCAAGATATATCAAGTGTTTCTCTAATTGGAAACTCTTGCATAATCATATGAAGTAAATTTCAATGTTAAAAGATTATAGCGAAAGGATCCCCTAGTTGAGCATGTTTCAATGGTTGTTATAGCATTTGTTGATTTAATGTCTAATAGTTGTGACTTAAAAAGTTGTTA
Source organism: Sequoiadendron giganteum (assembly GCA_007115665.2). Classification (NCBI taxonomy): domain Eukaryota; kingdom Viridiplantae; phylum Streptophyta; class Pinopsida; order Cupressales; family Cupressaceae; genus Sequoiadendron; species Sequoiadendron giganteum. Next base: position 598,854,467 of record CM021102.1, on the reverse strand, counting down.
GTGTTGATGATAACTACCAATAATTGAATAATATGTATTCCTTAGATCTAAAAAGCAACAAATCATGTGATATCACATCAGCGCACCAGTAAAACATGATTTAGTACACAAGTATCGGTCTCACTTTTTTTTAACCTTTTTGGACACCTTGACAAAAAACATGTTGATGTGGCATCATATTTGATGATGTGGCCCTGAAACCTTAGTTATAAGCAGGGGCATTGCCAAGCAAAAAATTGGATTTTTTTTTAAATTTCCACATAGGATTTTGAGAAGCGCAAAGTTAGGGTGCTCAACTAGTGGATCCTCTCCCCTGTAAAAGTAGTTTTTTTATTATTATTTATATATAGTCTAAAATATCAAAAACAATTCAAAATATTTGATTAAGAACAAGTTGTATTGAGAGATGGTAGAAGAGGATCGTCATGTTGAAGCACCACCAATTGAGAGTGTTCATCAGGTAGATTTAGAGCCTCACATCCCTCTTGATTAAGAGAATCTTACACAATTATGGAGACATATATGCTAAAAAATGAGCAAATTATTCTTGGGGTTCACTTGATATCTCAAATAAAGAGGTTCAAGATCAACAATCAAAGGGTGTATAGGAGAAATCTCAAAATATAAACTCTCAACAAGACCTTGATTGATCAAGAAAGTTCATTCAATAGGTTGATTGAATTGATTAGATAAAAAAAAAAGAAGGATTTTTTTAATGTGTTGTAATGTTAGTGATATCAATGTGTTTGAGCATTCAATAGTTTTGAAGCTTGCAATGCTTGAGCAATTTTTATTTTGTTGATTAAATGAGGCAATAACTATGCATAGGCAGCCCATACAAACCTTCAAAATTATTTAGGATGGTGATAAAGCAAGTCTTAGGAGGCTGCAAACATGTTTCTCAATGTGTTGGACAATGAGCTACAAGTGTAAAGAGGTTTCTCAATATGATGGGACAACATTTTAATGACTTGTATAAGACCTTTGAAGGCTCAAAATGATGTTTAAATGAGCCTTATGTAGAGAGGTCCAAGTGTTTGATTTTCAAGATTGTATTAGAATGACATGCATAAATAATATGTTCCAACCACAAGGGGATGTGCAAAGTCCCCTTTGATTGATTTTTATTGTGTAGACTGTTGATATTTGTAAAAAGAATAGAAAAAATGAAACTAATTAATCTAAGTACTAAATTAATCCATGATATCTAACTATCAATAAACTAATAAACTAATTTATGAATCTAAAACTAACAAAACAAAATAAGTCAAAATCCCAACCTTTTGGTTAAATGTTACAATCAAGGAATGAGTTGATGAAGCAAAACTAAAAATTTGACTATAGTTGTCCTTGAGCAATGTCGCCCTATTATCATGCAATGTATATAAATGATTGAAGAATGCTTAAAGGAGGATAAGATATTGAAGATCTAAGGGGAAAAAATATGGTTGAATAGGGATAATTTGAGATTTATGAACTACAAAGCTACAATTGAAGAGATCAAATTGACAAAATAAATATTGTTACTAGTATGGGAGCAAGCAAACTAAAATATTGCAAAGAGCAAGTTGCACCTAAGGCATAAAGTATAGAGATTTTCTATAGCTAGGCTAGGAAATTATGACTATTTCCTAGTGAGAAATCTTCTTATCACATAAGCCTCTTTTAAATGAGGTTCAAGAGTGCATGTATAAACACAATGGGAACTTCCAAAGGTGTAAAGATTAAAGAGAAATTCAAAGGATGGGGTAAATGAAGATATGGGGAGGTGAAATGCTCAAAATTCACTTTTTCCACATAAATGGACAAAACCGCCAATTTCCACAAAGTGATAGTTTCAAAACCGTTATGTCTACAAAACCACCACAATGATTATGTGATTCATTACGGCATTTTTAATACCATCAATAGTTATGCAATGGTTGCATGATCGATGTGGTAGTTTCTAGTTTTGCAACTACCACTTGGTTAATGCCTATGGTTTTACTAAAATAGACTAAATGTGAATTTTTTAATTGCAAACAAAGTTTAACTTGAAAAACAAGCAAACTAGGGTAAGGGTACACATAAAAATGAGATAAAAAAGACCAATAGAATCCCTCTAAATGTTAGGGTAAGCTATCAATCTCACTTACAATCTCCTCTTGACGTAGAAGAGATTAATCTCAAGGAAGCAAGAGTGTCTTATGTCATTGTTCAACTCTCATCTCTCATGATGCATATTGTTTGATGGGACCTTTTTTCATTTTAGTCCAGGCATTCACAATAATTTTGCCACATTGCTATGATACAAGAATTATCAGATGGCATACCAAGCATGCAAAGGATTGACATATGATGAATGTGCCTTTTTACACTCTTTTCCTTCATGAATCTTTTTTTACCAAGTTTGCATGTTCTCTCCTCAAATTTCTCTCCTATTCTCTTTTGGCCTCCTATCCCCCTCTCTTTTTCTTGTGCAATTGAATGTTTTGGTAGTGCAATAAAAAATATTTTGAGTGGGTGGTTACCCTCTACAAGTTACACTAGGTGTTTGATATCTTTCACTCTCAATGTATCAATTTCCATTATAGGGTTTTTTTTTTCAAGGGATGGAATTCAAGCACTCCAAGGTGGATCTCTCACAAGGTTTCTTTAAGTGTTTTGACAAAGAAATGAGGCAAACATAGATCCTTGAATGTTGAGATTAAGGTGTCTCAACCTTAGTGAGTCCATGATTAACTGTTTCCCCCTAAGTTTTGATTTTATTTATTAAATATAAAAATAGTTGTTTCCAAATTGCTAAATCACTTTATGGCACCCAACGAAGAGTTGGAATCCTACATGCAAGGTGCAAAAGGATAAAACTATGACACATCTCACATGGGCGTTCTATTGGGAAAAGGAAATTATTTATACCTTTAAAATGGGTGTCATGTTGACATGTGGCAGTCTATTTCGGAAGCAAGCATTGGCGAGGTCCACTTGTGAGCATGTTTATCTCTTCAAAAAATTAGAAGCAAGGAAAAGTGACACTTGTCACTTGGGTGCTCATTTGAGAACTGAGAATTTTGAAAATATCGAGGAGGTGCGCCATGATGCCATGTGGTATGTGTTTGACTTGTTGATTGAAGCTTAGAAGTAAAAGTTGCTTAACAGAGACTGAGTTTTCACTAGGAGTGACTAGCAATCAAGATTAAATTCTAAATTGACAGTTGATTTGATTTTCTCTATAGGACGCCTAGCATGTGAGATTGCTTGATTTTTGGAGTTGCAAGTCTTGCATGTCCTTACATGTTGTTCCATGTTGAACTGCATGTACGTGCATGTTTGACAGGTTGCTAATTGAGTCACTCAAGACTCGTGCATGTTGTCGATTTTAGTTTGCATGCATGCAAAGACTGTGGAATTGACACATGGAAATTTTGGGTGCCCATGTATAAGAAGGATATATATTGATGCCTTAATGCATTTATTTGTAAGTGTGTGATTGTAATATTTGTACATTGTTATGTTGTCACAGTGAATCAACACCTGAAAGAGCATAGACTCTCAGACTTACATTGTAATAGTCTTTTTATAATAGTACAATTGATTTGTGCTTTGGTGTGTGGGTTTTTCCCCGAAAGGGTTTTCCCACATAAAATTTGTGTGTTGTGGTTTAAGGTTTTAAATCTAAAATTGATTTAATGAATGTGCAATCTTGAATGATAATTGTAAAAGTAAAATATTTGAAACAAAGTTTTGCAACCCTCTCTCGATTGATTTGCATTAGAAAAGTGTTTCCACACCTTGCTTTTCATTTTAGTTGGTGTCAGAGTTTGGCCAGATTTGTTATCCTTGTTAGGTTTGAAGATGTTTTTGTGTAAGTCTAGATTCAGTGGGAGTTTTGTAGTGAGAGCTTTGTTAATCTTGTTGCAAGTTTAAGATGGCAAGCACATCTGGAAGAATAGAGATGGATAAATTTAATGGTGCCAATTTTGAGTTGTGGAAACTCAAAATGGAGGATATCCTCATAGATAGAGTTCTATGGGATACAATATCCAGTACAAAACCAGCATCAACCTCACAAGAGGATTGGAACCTAATAGATCAGAAATTCAAGGGTCTGATAAGATTCTATTTGGCTAATTTGTGCTCCTAAATGTCCATGAGGAGAATACTGCAGCTAGTCCTTGGAAGAAGCTTGGTGAAATTTATCAAGGGAAATCCTTGGTGAATAAGTTATTCCTAAGAAAGAAACTATATTCTTTGAGAATGGAGGAAGGGGGATCAATTATTGATCACTTGAATGCATTTAATATGCTTGTTGCTCAACTAGGTTATGTTGGTGTGAAGATTGATGACGAGGATCATTGCATGCTATTGCTATGTTATTTGTTGGACTCATGGGACCACCCGGTGATGGTTATTGAAGCACAACCACTTTCAAGATGGAGGATGTGGTTACTTCGTTGTTGTTTGAAGAGATACAGATGAAATATTTTGAGATGGCCAAGGAGGCCTTATCTGTTTGTGGTAGATTGAAGGAGCAAGGCAAGAAAAAGGACAAGAGGTCTAAGTCCAAATCTTCGGGGAGATCTAAATCTCCTAGTAAAAATTCTAAAGCTAAATATTAGAACTATGGTAAATCTGGATATTTTTAGAAAGATTGTAAAGAGGAGAAAAAGAAGAAAAACTATAAATCCTTTGGTTCTAAATCTAATTCTAAATCCTTGTATGAAGATGCAGATGCATTTTTCGCAGCCTTGGCAATGCATGCAACAAAATATGTGTGGTTGATTGAATCAAGTGCCTCTTTCCACATGACCTCTCACAAAATTTGGTTTTCAAAGTATGAAGAGTATGATGGTGGGAAGGTGTATCTGGGTGATGACTCTCACCTAAAGATTGTTGTTCATGGAAGAGTCGGGATCTTATTCCCTGATGGTAGAGTCAAGGGGATTGATGGTGTGTTGCATATCCATGGATTCACTCAGAACTTACTCTCTATAAGTAAGTTGAGTGATGTGGGAGTGCAGATTACTTTCTCGAGTGGTGGATGCAAGATGACCAAAGGTTCTATGGTGCTTGCTAAGGGTGTTCATATTGGCACCTTGTATAAGCTAGATGCATGCATGGTTCAGTGCAATAGTACTTATATGAAGTTCGAAAATGGGTTTTGGATTCTTCATCCTCACCATCAGATCAGGCAAAGAAGAAGACTATGGTGTCTACAACTGTTGGTCGTGCTTTTTGGGTACCTAAGGGTACCAATTCTTTGGAAATGAAACTTCCTATTGAGAAAATAATGTTGTGGCACCAAAGGATTGGTCATATTGGTGAGAAGGTTCTTAGAGCCCTAAAAACTAGGAGAGAGCCTTATTGAAGGCTTTGATGATTGTAATCTCAATTTTGATTTTTCCAAATATTGTATATATGGAAAACAACTCTATGTTTATTTTTATTCTAATTCTCATAAATCTTCTAGGGTTTTGGATTATGTGCATTCAGATGTGTTTGGTCTAGTTAATGTTCCTTTGTTGTCTAGATCTATGTATTTTGTCTCATTCATAAATGACTATTCTAGAAGGACATTTGTATACTTCCTCAAAATTAAATCTAAATTTTTCAGTCAGTTTAAGGAATTCAAATCCTTGGTTGAAAACAAGACTGGTAGAAAAATCAAGTGCTTGAGGACGGATAATGGTGGTGAGTTTTGTTCCACAAGTTTTGACAGGTTCTATAAGGACAATGGAATTGAGAGACACAAGACAACTCCACACACCCCACAACAAAATGGAGTTGTTGAGAGGATGAACATAACGTTGATGGAGAGGGATAGGAGTATGTTGAGTGGTGTTGGTCTTGAACATAAGTTTTGGGCTGAAGTTGTATCCACTGCATGTTCTCCAATAAATAGATCTCCTACTTTGGCTCTTGTTGAAAAGACACCCGTTGAGGCATGGTTTGGAAAGAAGCCCTCGATGAAACATCTTAGAGTCTTTGGTTGTGAGGCACATGCTCATGTGCCTAGTGTGAAAATATCTAAGTTGGAGAACAAGGCAGTGAAGTGTATTTTCATCAGCTATGGTGTTGATGTGAAAGGGTACAAGCTTTGGGATCCACTTGTAGACAAGGTGCTCTATAGTAGAAGTGTGATCTTCCATGAGTTGAAACCTTCCACAGTTGATCTATAGCCAGAGAAGGAAGACAAGAAGGAGGTAGTTCAAGTTCCACCTACTCCTAAGACAGATAAACTATGTACTACTAGTGGACATTATGATGAGGAGAGCTCTAACAGCTCTGAAGAAGAGCAAGAACCTCAACTTCAACAATTAAGAAGATCTACATGAGAAATGCAGCAACCAGATAGATTTTGGTATTCTATGTTAGATTCATGTTGCATATTGCTTTAATTTCTAACATTGATGAGACCAGAAGAGTTAGAGAGGCTATAGGTATGCATGATGCAGATTCCTGAATGGAAGCCATGAATGAGGAGATGGTTGCATTGGAAAAGAATGCTACATGGGATCTAGTACCTTTTTCCTGATGGATGGAAACCCATTGGTTTCAAATGAGCGTTCAAGGAGAAATAGGGTCTTGATGGTAGTGTTGAGAAGCATAAGGAAAGGTTGGTCACAAAGGGATATTCCTAGGTGGAGGGAATAGATTATGGGGATATTTTCTCTCTTATAGCTAAGCTAAGATCCATTTGATTCTTGTTATCACTTGCAGTAGCTCATGACTTGGGAGTCAAGTAAATGGATGCAAAAACAACTTTCCTTCATGATGACTTGAAGGATGAAATTTATATGTCACAACCAGAGCATTTCGTTGTGAAAGGTAAAGAAAATCTAGTGTGCAAGTTGAGAAAATATTTGTATGAAGCAATCTCCTAGGATGTGGCACTAGAAGTTTTACACCTATGTTTTGTCCATGGTATTTTTGAGATCCAAATATGACCATTGTGTGTATTACAAGACTAATAATAGTTACATTCTCATTATTGTCCTGTATGTGGATGATATGTTGTTCATTGGGAATGGAAAAAGTATGATTTCATATTTGAAGTCTCAATTGTCAGCACAGTTTGAGATGAAGGATCTTGGTGCAGCAAGGTATATGCTAAGGATTGAGATCAAAAGAGATAGAGCTAATAGAAAGCTCTGGTTAAGCCAAAGAAATTATGTGAACTTTGTGTTGGAGAGATTCAACGTGACTACTTGCGGATAGCTAGTTGTTCCTATAATGAAGGGGACAAAGCTTTATGTGGAGGATTGTCCAAAATCTCCTATTGAGATGGAGGACATGACCAGATTTCCTTATACGAGTGTTGTTGGCAGCTTGATGTATGTTATGGTCAGTATGAGGCCAAACATTGTCCAAGCAGTGAGATTCCTTAGTCAATTTATGGATAATCCTGGATGGGTGCACCGAGATGTAGTGAAGAGAGTGTTTAGGTACTTTTAAGTATGCCCTATGTTTTCATGGTTATCCTACTGGACCTCGACATTTAGTGAGCATTGATGGATATGTGGATTTTGATTGGGTGGGTGACATTGATAGTAGAATATCCACCAGTGGATATGTTTGCACAATGTTTGGTGGTGCAATAAGTTGGATGAGTAAGTGACAGGCTATAGTTGCTATGTCTACTACGAAAGAAGAGTACATGGAAGCTACTCATGCTTGTAAAGAATCCATTTGCTTAAGGGATTGTGTTTGAATATTAATATTGATGCAATACATATTACTATCTATTGTGATAGCTAGAGTGTCATTTTTTTGGCAATGAATCCTACTTTCCATGCCAAAACAAAGCACATTGATGTGCAGTTTCATTTTGTTTGTGATATAGTGGAAGTTGGAAAGATGAACTTGGAAAAGGTGGACACTTTGATTAATATTTTGGATTCACTAATGAAGCCAATGAGCATAGAGAAGTTCAAATAGTGTGCTAGTTCTATGGGCCTTACGACTTGAGAAGTGATACAGAGACTCCTATAAAGTCTTTGACAAGTGGGAGAATGTTGGGATTAAGGTGTATCAACCTTAGTGAGTCCCATGATCAATTAATTACCCCTAAGTTGCTGATTTTATTTATTAAAAGCAAAAACAATTGTTTCCAAAATGTTAAGTCACTTTGTGAGACTTAGCGGAGAGTTGGCATCCTACATGCAAGGTGCAAAAGGATAAAACTATGACACATGTCACATGGGTGCTCCATTGGGAAAAGACATTGTTTATACCTCTAAAATGGGTGTCATGTTGACATGTGGTAGTCTATTTTCGAAGCAAACATTGGTAGAGTCGACTTGTGAGCATGTGTATCTCTTCAAAAAAGCGAAAGCAAGGAAATGTGACACTTGTCACTTGGGCGCTCATTTGAGCATTGAGAATTGTGAAAACCTCTAAGAGGCATGCCATGATGCCATATGGAATTTTTTTGACTTGTTGATTGAAGCTTGAAAGGGAAATTTGCTTAATGAAAAATTGAGTTGTCACTGGGAGTGACTAGGAAACAAGATTAAGTTCTAAATTGGCAATTGACTTGATTTTCTTTATGAGATGTCTAGCATGTGAGGTTGCTTGATTTTTGGAGATGCAAGCCTTACATGTGCTTGTATGTATGTGCATGTTTGATAGGTTGCTAATTGGGTCACTCGAGACTCATGCATGTTGTTAGTTTCAGTTTGCATGCATGCACAATGTTGTACGCCTATGTATGAGAAGGATATATATTGATGCCTTAATGCATTTGTTTGTAAGTGTGTGATTGTAATATCTATATATTGTTATATTGTTGAATTCACTCTAGAACTTGTATCATAGTGAATCAACACTTGCAAGAGCATAGACTCTGAGACTTGTATTGCAATAGCCTTTTTATAGTAATACAATTGATTTGTGCTTTGGTTTGTGGGTTTTTTCCTGAAAGATTTTTCGCGAGTAAAATCTATGTGTTGTGGTTTAATGTTTTAAATCTGAAATTAATTAAATGAATGTGCAATCTTGAATCGTAACTGTAAAATTAAAATATTTGAAACAAAGTTTTGTAACCCTCTCCTAATTGATTTGTATTAGGAAAGCATTTTTGCACCTTGCTTTTCCTTTCAAATTCTTAGTTCTTGTTAAAGAAGGAAGATATTGGTGCTTCAAAAATGTGGTTCCACAAGATCCAAACACTCTCCTAGGGGCTTTAAATCCTGTGGTTGAGAAGAAATTGGAAAATTGGAAGGTTATATCAATAAAAAATGTTAAGTTTATTAATGATTATATGGCACTAGCATCACTAAACATGCTTACTCTTGCTCTCTCTCCCTTTTCAAGCAAAAATAAGAAACCTCTCTCTACTCTATTAAAGAAGAAGAGGGGCTACCCTTTGACACAATCTACCAAGCTTAATTTTGGCACATGAGTTGTTACTCAATTTAGAGTTCTCTTGTGATGCCCATGGAAGCCCCAAAAACCACCTCTCAAGGCCTTAAGGTTTGTGTTGTCTTAAAAAAAAAATGAATGTTTATGGTCAAGCGTGTTTATGGTGTTATGGTTTCACAACCTTAATTAAATTCTTACACTAGTTTCTTTAGTGTTTAGCTGGAAGTAGCGGGAGTTGTTTGCCAATTGATATTTCTCAAGCCAATTATGTTGTAGCCTCCCTAGTAGTTATGTCAATTAGTAAATGGGAAATTTATGGTAAAGTTTGTAATTGTGGGATCCAAACTCTTTATCTTTGTATATCAATTCAGGAAGCATGAAGGACCCACACAACACCCATTTACATAACTAAAAAATACAATAATCTTTAAAATAATTTAGAAAAATTGGTTTGTCCAGAATAACATTAGATAATTGTTAACAACCAAGCAAAGGTAATAAAAATAATGATGATGATAAGAAAACAACTAAATAAACAAATTAATCAGCATTCCCTAGGGACATGTCCCAAATGTAAAACTCTCAATTTTGGGAACAAAGACATCTTGTGGATGGAAAGACAAGGGGAAAACGTCCCAGTGATGGTGATGAGAAAGCAACTAAATAAACAAATCAATAAACATTCAATAGGGATATGTCTCAATCGCACAAAATCTCATTTTTATGAACAAAGACATCTTGTGGGTGGTAATGCAAGCATAAAATATCCCTCATTCATCCCCCTTAACACACATATAGGATTCAATCCTCAAGATAGTTATGCAACGAAAAAGATGCCCCTAGGGATGTTCTCTTCTAAAGGGATGTCTAGGGACAATTCATCATCGACAAGGTGGTCGAGGAATGCGTAGATGCCCCTCAACTAACCCAAGAGTGTCAAGGCATCTCCAAGTCCTCCCAAAAAATAGTTAGCTAATTGAAAAAGTAAATAAAAACAAAACCTAAAACATTAACTCTAAACCTAAAATGTGGGGCCCACCTAAAAAAACTTATAAATATGCTAGCTCGTGCTCTATTGCAATCACTATAAGAGGACAAGAGGAAAAAGAAGAGGAGGTCTCGTGCAAATTGTGAGAAGAAAAATGTCATTTAACATATTAAAAAAAAGTTCATGTGTTATGAAGGTCCATGTGGATTCAAATACTATAATTTGGGCTTGCTAGCACCCCTTGACCCCTCTAGGGGTTGTTGCCCCCAAACCTGTAATGTCCCCTTTTAGCGCTTAGCCAATTCATGCACATTTATCCAATTTACAAGTCTTCCAAAGGCTAATTGGTTAGTTAGGGAGAAATTCAAAATTCTTGTAGAAGCATTTAATCAATCTTGCAGGGAAATTGTTCTTGGGTTTGAGTTTAGTTGGTTAATTGGAGCCCTTTGATACTTTCAAAATTGATTTCCAACCTTTTGGGTGCTTTCCAAACTTCTTGGAGGAGCATGCTATATTTAGAAAGTCACCAAGCTGATTTCAATCATTTCCCTATTGCTTTAGTTTCATCATGGTGTGGTCAAAATTGGATTTCAATGATACATTGTAGTACTTTTCACAACTTAGACTAGTTATTAAGTTATTTAATTAATGTAGACATCCAAATTTGATCACTTCCATATGATCAAAATCATCTATTATATTTATCTATTTTATTATTAGTGATTAATCATTATTTCATTTTCTGCCTAAGGTTCCTAAAGTATGTAATTAAATAAATTAAATACTTTACCTTATCCCCTTTCCTTTTGTAAATTAAATAAACATGAAAAATTATTTAATTTGGTCATTTAACCCATTTGGATTAAAATCAATTTTTAATTCATCTTTTTCTCTCTCCTTGTCACATTCTCCATAACCCTCTCCTAATCCGGATTAAACTAATTAATCTGTGATTAGGATGTGCACCACTTAATCAAGATTAAGTGTCACATCCTCCATAATCTCCCACTTGCCCCTAATCCCTCATTAATTATCTTAATCATGTGTTTGCACAACCTTAATCAGAATCATTAGCCACATTTGGCTTACCTTTTCTGGTCAACCTTCCCACTTACCATTTTTAGCCTAGACTCTCTTCCCCATGTGAATTTTTAATTCACATTTATTTAACCAAGGTTCCTCTCTTCCCCATGTGAATTTTTAATTCACTTTGGTCTTCCCAAGGTCTTCCTCATCCCCCATGCAAATGTGACATGTCATTTTACATGTGCCCAAGGCTTCTAGAACCTTGGACTTGTCACATCACCCACATGTGACAAATCTCCAACTTTTTGGAGACCCTCTCTTATCCACTAGATTCTTCTAATCATTGTGAATTTTTAATTCACTTTTATTCCTCCAAGGAATCTTCTCATCCCCTAAGATCCACCTCATTTCCACATCACTCCACCCTAAGACATCTCACACTCCACATGTCAAGATGTGAGGGCTTGTAAGTCCTCAACTCACCATAGCCCTTCATCTTGATCTTGCTGGATCAATCCCAATCGTTGAATTCTCTAGAGAATTCCAATTAGCCTATAAATACCCCTCATTTCTCTCATTTTAGGGATCAAGTCTTTTGCAAACAAACTCTTGCAAATTTATCATTTGAGCTCTCATCTCATTATCATTACATCCCCAGCCATTTTCATATCATTTACATATTCAGCATAGCTTGTCATCCAAGGAGCACACAATTTTTGAAGCATCAAAGGGCCAACCAAGGAAGCAACAACATGAAGGTATAACAGCAATCATTTTGTTTATCTTACTTCTATGTTGTTTATTTTCTTAGGCTAATCTTATTGAGGTGCCCTATTATCTTGTTACTTCTTCATATTGCATTATTAGTTTTTATCTAACATCTCACATTAGGAAGTAGCATTTTATTAGGATCACATTTCTGGCACGCCTGGTGGGACCCACAAAGGGGTCTCTTTCTTTTACGTTTGCTATTGTTTAGCTTGTTTGCAGGAAAAGGTCGCAGAAGTGCGGATACGCCCCCATAGAAGTGTGAATACACCCTCGCAAAAGTGCGGATACGCCCTCGTAGAAGTGCGAATACGCCCCCGCAGAAGTGCGGATACGCCCCTACAGAAGTGTGGATACGCCCCTACAGAAGTGCGAATACGCCCCTACAGAAGTGCAGATACGCCCCTGCAGAAGTGCGAATACGCCCCTACAGAAGTGCGAATACGCCCCTATAGAAGTGCGAATATGCCCTCACAAAAGTGCGGATATGCCCCCGTAGAAGTGCGAATACGCCCTCGCAGAAGTGCGGATACGCCCTCGTAGAGAGGCGAATTTTCCCACCCAGTAAACAACTAACATTTGCTTGCAGGGCCTTCCTTTTATTTTGATTTTTAAAAGTCTTTCCTTACTGCTTTATCTATTTACTTAGTATAAGTAGGGGAAAGTAATATTTGTTGCTTGCTGTGTCTATTTTATTTGTTTTACCCTAAAGGGGCATTAGTTTGTTTTCACCTTCCTCCTTTGCACTTTGTGTGGATTCGAAGGGGGTAGTTGGAAATGATTAGTGTCTTCTTCTTAGCGGGACTTGCTTAGGGATTTCATCACCCCAAGGGACGATTCCAACCACGCGTACCAGCAGGGTATATAAAGGGGGGAGCCAAAGTTGTACCCCAATCCAGTTGCGTCGTAATTAGCAAAACGTTGAAGCTAGGGTGATACCTAGATAGACGTGAAGAGTTGGTCCGAGCCTTTCAGTATCTCGCTAGGGCTCCCGACTCATGCTTGTGATGGACTGGTGTTCACGGTTGTGCCTCACGTACCGAGCGTATATCGAGGACTCTCTAGAAACCTTGTTCATCCTAGAGTAAGACCTTTGTCGGCCATACCCATTAAACACTAATCATAGGATTGTGCTTGTTCAAAGTGTCTTTCTGTGAAGAACCAGTGAATTTTGATAAGTCAAACTGTCATTGAATCATTTTAAGTCCTTGCCAAAATCCCTCATCTAAACCAAGTTGCATCTCCCACTGCAGAAGGGCGAACTTGCCCCACTGTTCCAAGCCTTTTCCACTATAGAGGGGCGAACTTGCCCCACTATTTCAACAGTTTTATTGTAGAAGTGCGAATACGCCCCACTATTTCAATAGTTTTACTGCAGAAGTGCAAATACACCCCACTGTTTCAGCAGTTTTACTGTAGAAGTGCGAATACACCCCACTATTTCAGCAATTTTATTGCAGAAGTGCAAATATGCCCCGCTGAATGGCCAGTTTCACCCGTTTGACCATTTTAAACCTCCATTCAAATCCATAAAGCCTCTGTTTGACCATTTGATCATCCTAAACACTCATTTAACCAATCCAAACCTTCATTTAGCCATTCTAGGCCTCCGTTTAACGATTCCAAAATGTCCATTTACCACATTCACATTGATCATTCCTCCATTTGGGATACCCATCTTATCGTAAGACCTAAACATCTTCAACAACACGTCTTCCCTTTGCATCCATCATCATCTCTCAACACAAAATCCCTTAAACCTTGTTTTAGGAGTTATTTTCCCAAACTAACCAAGGCGTTAAGTTGATCATTATCCTACATAATCAATCCTTGTCTTCAACCTAATCAATCCGCTTCTATCTTGAGGCGGATTTGTGGTGAAAGTCAACATCATTGACCCAAATTAATCCCCTTCCATCTCAAGGCGGATTCGGTGCTGGGATCATCGATTTAGCCAGCTCAAATCGATCAACCAACGTCATAAGTCACTTAGGGTGATTTCCAAATCAGCTTTTAGGATCCCCTCCAATCAAATCTAATCATCAATCCAAATCATCATTTGATCCAATCAAATCAATCCAAATCCAAAACATCAAATTGATACATCGTCAATTGATCCATCAACCAATCCTTATTCAATCATCCAATTCATACATCATCAATTGATCCTTCATCCAATCCAATCCAAATCCCATCATCCTAATCTGAGCTTTTATTCAATCCCAGTCTGAGTTTTCATCTAATCCCCATATTAGCTTTCAATCCATCATAGTTCTCTATCCATCATCTATTATTTCCTTCTAATCTATATCCATCATGAATATTTATCCCCCTCTCACATGACCAATAATAATCGTCAAGGGGAATCCTAATTACATTGATGACGATAACGAAAATCTTGTTGATCATGAAGATTGTTATATAGATCCCCTTAACGCTATCGTTGCTAGCAAGCTCTCTCCATTTGCCTTCCAAAATCCCACTACTTCTTCAAACTATCCCACCATGCCTTCATCCACATCTAATAATGTTCCTTATTCTACCCTTGACAAGGGATATCCAACATCCTCACCATCGACATATTCATCATGTCCTCCAGTTCAACCTCTATCCTATCCAACATCCACATCCTCTTATCCTCCTCATCATCAACAATCCCAATACCTCTACCTCAATCCCACATCCCAATATTCCCATCCTAATCCAACACCTACACCTTCCTATCACAATCCCCCATCCCAATATTCTTTCTATCCTAATCCACCATCTCAATCCTCTCATCCTAATCTACCATTTGTATCCTCCTATGCCAACCCACCATACATGTCTTCCTATGGTGGTCCACCACCTCAATCTTCCTATTCTAATCCAACATCCACACCTTCCTATCACAATCCATCATCCCAATACCCTTACATTAATTCCACATCTCCCCATTCTAATCCTTCATCTACATCTTCCTGCTATCACTCATCATCCCAATCTCCCCATTCTAATCCAACATCCACATCCTCCTACGTCACTCTCCCTTTTCCCACATTATATCTTAATCCTCCATCTCCTCCAACCACTCCTAGTCCCCCATCTAGTCCCATCCACTCATCTAATCCTAATCCTCCATCTCCTCCTAGTCCTACATCCAATCCCATCCCTTCATCTAATCCCAATCCTCCATCTCCTCCTAGTCCTACATCCATTTCCATCCCTTCATCTAATCCTAATCCTCCATTTCCTCCTAGTCCTACATCCATTCCCATCCCATCATCTAATCCTATTCCTCCATCTCCTCCTAATCCTACATCCAATCCCATCCCCACGTCTAATCCTAATCCACCAATCCCTAATCCTAATCCTCCATCCATGCCCATCACTCTACCTAATCCTACATCCCTTCCAAATGTCTCCCAAGGACTCATGCAAGAAAATACATCATTCCCTCCCACTCTATCATGTACTGTCACTAGTACTGAGGCCCTCCTCCATCCTAGACCTATCCCACCCATCGTCATTCCTAACATTGTCCAAACGGTTGAGCCGGTCAAACCCATCAAATCCCCATCTTCTACTCCTAGATCCACCCAATCCATTAAAGAAATCCAATCCCCTCCTCCTAGTCCTAATATTCACAAACTTCAATCCCATGACCTTCATGAATCCTCCATCCTCCTATCTCCCCCAATTAAGGAGTCCCTCCAACACTCTTCCATCATCATACATCCCACACAAGACGAGTCATGCCAAGAGCTTGATCCAAAGCATACAAGCATATCCCCTCCTCCAAATCAAGATCACTCCATCCCATCTACTCCATCTCAAGAACATAGTCTTCCATCCATTTCATCTCATGATCCATATCCTCAACCAAGTCATGATCCTATCCTCCCATCAACCCCATCTCAAGATCACACTATCTCCTCCACTCCATCCCATGATCCCCTTTGCATTCAAGATCCAATCACTCCATCTCATAAGCCCTTATCATCCACTGCCATAAATCTAGATCCCATCATACTTCCATCCATTTCATCTCATGATCCATATCCTCAACCAAGTCGTGATCCTATCCTCCCATCAACCCCATCTCAAGATCACACTATCTCCTCCACTCCATCCCATGATCCCCTTTGCATTCAAGATCCAATCACTCCATCTCATGAGCCCTTATCATCCACTGCCATAAATCTAGATCCCGTCATACTTCCCAATTCCTCTCATGATCCCTTATCACTCATTCCTCCTGATGCGGCTATCCCCTCATCTCCATTGCATGATCCTTCATCGCCATCTAGTCTTACCATCTCAATGCCACTTTTGTATCACCTTGGTAATATTACATGCGTCCATGGTGGTCTTCTTGCAGAAGCAAAACAACATGTATGCACCACCCTACCTCTTCCACCTACTAATGTGCTCGCATCATGCTTCCAAAAGAATAAACATCCTACCATAGATCACATGCTTGAGAACATGAACTATCAAGGAAAAGGTTTAGGCCTTCATGAGCAAGGTATTTTAGAACCCATCCAAGTCAAAGAACATCCAGGCACACATGGTCTCGAATATATCTCCCAAAACCCGCACTCTAAAGATGTTGGTACAACCTTCGTACATCCTAAACGATCCTCTTCTAAAGGCACAAGAGGTACTTCCCATCGTTCTACCAAGACATATGCCGCCATCCCCCCTCCTCCATCATACTACCTAAAAACAACCATCCATCTTCCTCCCTCATCCTCTCAATCCATTTTGGGTCCTTATGTCCCTCCATCCATCATTGCTCATCCTTCATCTACTATGGTTTCTTATATCCCTCCATCAAGCCCCACACATCCTCCATATACACAGTCTGTTTTGGGTCCTTATATCCCAAAATCACCCCCTCCATATTATCCTATTCATCCTTTCATTCATCCACCCCCTCTCCCTCATACACAACATAAACATCCTACCTTCATAACTCCTAATCAGGATAACAAAGGCTACCTACACATTATCCATCTACACATAATCCCTATCATCCTACCTCCATCGCTCCCCATCATCCATCTCCTCGCATCTATCCCCTTGCTACTAAAAGCACTTTGGACGCCAAAACAAAAATGTATAAATCCACATGTCCACATGAATCTAAAGCTCCTCATGTCCCCTTCAAAATACCTGTTGAAGAAAAGAAAAATCAAGTCCAAAATCCAAATCAATCCAAACGGCCACAAAGGCCCACCAAAGAAAAAATAAAAACCATGTGGATCCCAAAGAAAAAAGGTGCAATACCTTCACATGAAAAATCCATGACGAAATCTATTCCCCCATAAAATAATTCACCTCCTCCATCTCCTAAATCTATTTTGGGTCCCTACATCCCAAAAATCACTATCCCAACTCCTCCATTATCGCCACCCTCTCCATCCATTCCTCCACCTATCTTTTCAAATCCACCACAAGTGCCAATGTTGGTCCTGAACACCTTCCCCTATCACCCATCCACTCCATCATTCCATCCATACACTTTTCAACACCCCCTCCACTATCCCCCCTATCTCCCCCATCCAATCCCTTTAATCCATCCCTGCTACTAAGGTTGTACCAACATCCGCTAGCCACTTTACACATGGGCTCTTATTACCACATATGGAACTTGACGCTTGATTCCTTCATCCATCTCCTTATCAACTATCCTCCAAATCCGCATATCCATATCCCTATCTTTATCCATCTTCGTCCACATCCTACTCCAAAAAAGAAAAAAAATCAGAAAAATACAAAAAACAAAAAAAATAATAATAATAAAAAGAAAATCATTCGTCCAATGGTGAAAACTTGGCAAACAAGCATCATGCATAAATTCCCCATCTAGTCTCCTTCCATGATTGGGGGCAACATCCACTTACGCATTCCTTTCCTCCATCTCCTACATCTTCCTATCTTCCGCATCCTATCCATCTTATCCCATTTATCCCACTCCCTCCATCTTCCGTGTGATCTTGATAAATTTGGGGGAAAATCTATATACATGCTTTGGACACCTCTTGGCATATATTCTCATCCATACACTATCATATTCCTTATCCACCTCTCTCTATCTTCCATTGCCCATCTCACTCCCTTATCCACCCATCCTGCTATCCCTCTTTCCTCATCATGCATGACACATCTAGAGTGGGGGCATCTCCTTATTTATGATTGAGTCCTTGAGACATCATCCATCCATTACTCCAAGTAATCCTTTCCATCTCTCTTTTTTTGCCCATCATTACCTCCCCATCCATTTATCCATCTAGTCATCCCTGCCATCTCCCAATCCTTATCTCCATATACTCTCATCCACTCATCCACTAGTCCTTTACCATCTTTTAATCCTTATCCTCCCATCCTTTATCCATCCAATAATCCATTCCATCCCTCAAACTTTGTATCCCTCTATTCACCTATCCTCACATCTTTCTCCTCATCTTTATCCATCCATCCATTTCCCTCCATCTCATCATCCCTTGTCATTGGTATCTAGCTATCAGCTACCCCCATGAAATCTAATGCCATGTTATCTAACTATCCTCATTCCTATCTATTTCTCACATCTTTACAATATCCTCTCAATCTTCATCTCATCTATCCACCCATCCTAGCATCTTCTTATCCATCCATTTCCCTCTATCTCATTATCCCTTGTCATTGGTATCTAGCTATCGGCTACCCGCATGCAACCCAATGCCATTCACATCATACTTCATCCCTCCTATCTATTTACCACATCTTTCTGATATATTATCACTCTTCATCATTCATCTATACATCCTCTCATCCCCCCAATTCATCTTCTAATAATATAAATCACTATCCCATCCATGAGCTTCGCATAACCCACATCCCACCATATCGACCATCCCATCCGCACGACCTATCCTGGCTCATCATATCCACTCCATCATTTTATCCATTTATCTTGGTCATCTCATCATCCCTTATCCATTTTTGTCGTCGGTCTCTTGTCGAACTACATTGCCCCTACGCTTTCACGTAGGCAAGGTCGATCATTTGATCCGCCCCCGAGGTTCTATCTTTTGTTTGTCTTGTCTCTTCCATCATCTATCTTTGGCCTTGTGTCGAGCTACATGGCCCCTGCACTTTCACGTCGATAAGATCAATCATTTGGTCCGCCCCCTGGGCATTTTTTTCCATCTGATCATTACCCTCCATCCTCTTTCCACTTTTACCATGGTCTTTTCCTGAACTACGAGGGCTCTACGCTTTCACGTAGGCAAGGTTGATCTTTGATCAACCCTCGAGCCCCTAGGTCTTTAGGTTCAGTCTTGTGTCATGTCATCTTGTTGTATCGTCAAGTATGTCCCTATCCGAGCTAGTGCTTATCAAACAACGGTCATCTATATCAAAAAATCCAATTGGTTTCTGGTATCCTACGTCATGTCGATCTTTTAATTTACTATCCATCATCGGTCTCAACAGGATGTATCCTTCCTAACAGACCTCATCAACCCCATCCATCATCTTGATCCTATGGCAAAGGATATCTGAAATTGATTGTGATCTTTTGATGCTTTTGGCTTTAGTTTATCATTTGAGCTCCCTATCATCACTTTTCATGGTCGCCTTGATCCCTCATATCACGGTGTGCTTTGACTAGTCAACATAGGGGCATATCTTGCTCATTTCTTTGTTTTTGTCTTCTTGGTTGTCCCACGTAGTACCCACCAAGATCCCTGAGGTCTTGTGTTACACTGGGGCATCCTTTTGTGCTTGTGGTTATTCCAATACCTGGCCCGACCAAAGTCATTGCAACTTTGGGGTGTTGGGATAGCCTTCTTGTTTGTTGTGCTTGTTTTATGCATTAGACACTAATTCGTCTTGTTTTACATAACCTGATGCCCGATGTCTTATGCTATAGCAAAAATCAGTGCTCTAAGGATGACAAATTGCATTAGGATTGCATTTCATTTTCCATTCCATCATCTTGCATATCTCCCCCATCCTCATCCATTCAAATAATCTAATCACACTCTTGGTTTTAGCCTTGCTACAAGCCTTGATCCAATCATCCTCATCATCCTCATCATCATCATCATTATCATCTCTAGGATGTATCCTTCCCTATCCTTGTGTTGTTTTGGGATGTATCTTTCCCTCATCAACAACACTCTTATCGGGATGTATCCTTCCCTGTCCTTGTGTTGTTTTGGGATGTATCATTCCCTCATCAACAACACTCATCCTCATCCTCATCAGGATGTATCCTTCCCTATCCTTGTGTTGTTTTGGGATGTATCATGTCCTCATCAACAACACTCCATCAACCATCCGTCCAACCTGGCTTGTACTTGGACTAGGGCAACATCACATTTTTCCGTGCATCCATTTGTGCTCACCTTTATCACCCATCGCTTATCATCATTTTTTTTGTTTCATCACTTTACATTGTCATTTTCATATCCCCTCTCATCTCTCATACTTTCCCCCATCTCTTCCTCCTTCATCACTTGCCTAATTTTTTGCCCTCTTTCCAACCATACCATCGTTTCTTCCTATCGAGAGGTCACTCGGGACCCCTCTCTTTTCCTCCGTTGCCCTCTCAAGGGGGAATACCCTTCACATTAATCCATTTTCCCTGCCATAGTCAACCCCTTCCAGGATTGGGGCATCTTCATCCATTTCCCTACTAATTTGGACATCTCAGGTCCTCTTCCCCACGTCGGGGCATCATCTTCTAGTTACTTCCTCTATAGAATCATCTGCACTTTCTTTTCTTCGAAGCACGGTTATTCTAATGGTACTTTGAAGAGGGGCAAAATGTAGACATCCAAATTTGATCACTTCCATATGATCAAAATCGTCTATTATATTCATCTATTTTATTATTAGTGATTAATCATTATTTCATTTTCTGCCTAAGGTTCTTAAAGTATGTAATTAAATAAATTAAATACTTTACCTTATCCCCTTTCCTTCTGTAAATTAAATAAACATGAAAAATTATTTAATTTGGTCATTTAATCCATTTGGATTAAAATCAATTTTTAATTCATCTTTTTCTCTCTCCTTGTCACATTCTCCATAACTCTCTCCTAATCCGGATTAAATTAATTAATCTATGATTAGAATGTGCACCACTTAATAAAGATTAAGTGTCACATCCTCCATAATCTCCCACTTGCCTCTAATCCCTCATTAATTATCTTAATCATGTGTTTGCACAACCTTAATCAGAATCATTAGCCACATTTGGCTTACTTTTTCTAGTCAACTTTCCCACTTACCATTTTTAGCCTGGACTCTCTTCCCCATGTGAATTTTTAATTCACTTTGGTCTTCCCAAGGTCTTCCTCATCCCCCATGCAAATGTGACATGTCATTTTACATGTGCCCAAGGCTTCTAGAACCTTGGACTTGTCACATCACCCACATGTGACAAATCTCCAACTTTTTGAAGACCCTCTCTTATCCACTAGATTTTTCTAATCATTGTGAATTTTTAATTCACTTTTATTCCTCCAAGGAATCTTCTTATCCCCCAAGATCCACCTCATGTACTTCCCTTCCACCTCATTTCCACATCACTCCACCCTAAGACATTTCACACTCCACATGTCAAGATGTGAGGGCTTGTGAGTCCTCAACTCACCATAGCCCTTCATCTTGATCTTGTTGGATCAATCCCAACCGTTGAATTCTCTAGAGAATTTCAATTAGCCTATAAATACCCCTCATTTCTCTCATTTTAGGGATCAAGTCTTTTGCAAACAAACTCTTGCAAATTTATCATTTGAGCTCTCATCTCATTATCATTACATCCTCATCCATTTTCATATCATTTACATATTCAACATAGCTTGCCATCCAAGGAGCACACAATTCTTGAAGCATCAAAGGGCCAACCAAGGAAGCAACAACATGAAGGTATAACAACAATCATTTTGTTTATCTTACTTCTATGTTGTTTATTTTCTTAGGCTAATCTTATTGAGGTGCCCTATTATCTTGTTACTTCTTCATATTGCACTATTAGTTTTTATCTAATATCTCACATTAGGAAGTAGCATTTTATTAGGATCACAATTAATATTTCACTAATGTTGTCTAATATTGAGAATTAATTAAAGGACAACTTAGTGTAGTAGCCTGTTGGAAAGGTGATTAAATGTTGCACATAATAATTATTTAATTTAAAGCAAAAAGTGTTTTTTGGAAAATAACAGTGAAAAAGCAAAATAAAAAATTCAAAAAAGCAACAAAAAAGCTATAAAAGGAGGTGTTGGGGGCTCATTTGGATATGTTGAAGAATGATAATGTTATGCTGTCGAAATGGATTTGGTTCTCTTAATCTTTGAAGATGAAATCCCTCATAGATTTCTAGTTTCGAAATTGCAAAATATTCCCTAGGTAGATTGTGGTGTGCTTCTAGCTAGGAGTCGCCATTGGAGTTGCTTTGAAGTTTCATTTTTACTTTTTCAGTATGAATATTCTAATGATGTGTTAAGTCATTCAAAGCTATTTCGAAATATGGTTATATCTTGCATTCATTTTCCATTTGTGTGGGAGTGATTTGGTGAAGTTTTATGAGTTTATATGTCGTTGTCTAGACTGTAACAACAAGGTTTCAAACCTCTTTTAAACCTGCACAAGTCATCTATTTGCCAATGTTTGAGGTATATTTGTTAATTCCATGATGGTGGTTAGTTATTTGATGTTTTGATACATGTGGGGATGTTTTGATACATGTGGGGATGTTCAATTAATTTCTTTCATGACCATATTTGTAACAATAGATGCATATCTTGAATTTAGAAGTTTTCAATTGAGCTAACATTGTAACATTGAGTAGTAGTACCATCAATGAGTTGCTTTTAATATTTTGTTGTTACTTACCCCATTGAATAAGTGGCTTATTGGTTTCCACTCATTGCTAAAAAGTGAAAGAGTTGCTCTATCTTATTTTATTCACTCATTGCTAAAAAGTGAAAGAGTTGCTCTATCTTATTTTATTCACTCACTGCTAAAAAGTGGAAGAGTTGTTCTTTCTTGTTGTACTCGCTTACCACTGAAAAGTCAAAGAGTTGGCTTTACATTTTTAGTATTGTTCAATGCTTTCAAACTAAAAAATGGAAGTGCTAAGCTAACCCCACTAGATAAGTGGATTAATTTCAATTGCTTCATTTCAAGTATTATTGTCAGCATGCACACTATATGCTCTCACTTCACCCACACTGGGAACTTGGTGATCAGAAAGTTGGAAGGAAAGTTATTTAGCAATTTACATTTTGTTGAGCTAACAAGTTTTAAAAAAAAAAGTGATTATTACAGTGGTATCAAAGCTAGTGATTTTGTCATCATGTTGGCTAAGCTAACACTTGTTGCAATTCTTAGTTGCATGATAGAGTTTCAGTGGCTTCATATCTCTTTTGCATGTTGATGACCAACACCTACATGTCCATTTCAATGCCATTTTTTTGACAATTCCTAGAACAAAGTTGAAAAGATGTTTGTAGTTGATAAGTCAATGTTTGAGTTGATATAAGAACCATTTAATCTAATGAAGGACCCATACATTAAAAAGGAGTATCTAAAGATACTTGCAAAAACTAAAAATATGAAATTGAGTATGAAAGAAGATGAGCAAAAGACCCTGCATCAAATAACTCAAATATATCTTAAAATTGCAATAAATGAGGAAAGTAGCAAAAACAAGCTCAAAGGAGAAGAAAATCGTTTCCTATGTAGGGAGCATTTGAAAACTAGTCACCAATGCAAGGACAATGAAGTGAGAATGTTGCAAGAAGAAGTAGAGGCATCCACTACTGAAGAGGAGATTGAAAACAAGATGGAATAAGAAGATTCAAGTAATCAATCCGCAAGTGAAGAGTGCGCGAGTCTTCTTAATAATGCAAAGTTTGGTGAGTATGTTGATCTAGAGTTGGTTAAATCGATAATTGTTGATAAGACACGTGAAGATGAAAGCATGAACGTCTTCAATGTTGAGGAGAAAATTCTTAATCAAAAAGACTGTCATAATGCCCTTCTTCAGCTTTCACCTAAAGAGAATGCTATTATGGAGAAAGTTGAAAATTTTAAATCAACAATTAGTAATGAGTATATCAATCATTTTGATGATGAAAGATCAGAATATGATTGGGAAATACCCAAGTAAGATGTGAAACCAATTGATTTTCAGACAAAGCTTGTTGAGAGAAGTGTACCTAATGAAAGAGTTGATTTTTGTTTGTGGTCAGTGCATAATGCAGATTAGCATATGTTGAAGAAATTAGCCATCCATGGTGAATTAATTGAGCCTTCAATTCCAAATCAAGGTCAACTATTCATAAGACCATGGGATCCAAGTTTACTGATAGCAAAATTCAGTGATGAGCATGTTAATGAAGATTATTTGCTTGAGAATAAAGTTGTTCTAACTTCATCTCATAAAGTATGCAAAGGAAAATTAGTTGAAGAAGAAAATACAACATTGTAGATCTTTGATGATAGGACAAACTTTGAGGGAGATCTCAAGGATGATTCAAATGAATTAGTAACTTCCAACACATGTTTATTCCAACAAAATGTTGATGAGCCCAAGGAAGATAGTGTGATAATGAAAGAGCTTGTTGATTTTGAGAATACAACATAAATTTATGAAGTTGAGCCCAAATACAAGAGAGACAAAAAAAAAATGAACTTTCTTATGAAGAAAAATATGTCTTTTATCAAGAAGCATGTTTGGCAAAGCTCCAAAATGATTTCTTTGAACAAGTTGCAACTACTAATAAAAGGTTTAAGGCTATTGATATTTTCAAAACACCTAATGAGGAGCATGTACATTATTCCAGTGATGGCAATCTAAATTTTGGGTGGGAATCTCCCATGCATGAAGAACACCAACATAACTTATCAAAGAATTTAATAGAAGAGCCTAATGAAGATTTTAAATCAACACTTAGTAATGACTCATTGTTTGAGTATTGTACTACTATGACTTTTGATCAAAGTGATTGTGAGGAGAAAACATATTTTGAAGATCATATGGCTCTTGAACAAAGACCTAGGGAATTATGTGAATTGAAGAATCAACTCTTGGTCACCAATGAGAAAGATATTCAAACCCTCACAAGTTTGGACAACACTCATGAGATCCTTGAAATCCTCATAAAGGTGATGAGGGTAGAGTTACTTCTTCAAACTTGTAACTTATCAAAGACTCTTTGGAGACGATGAAATCAAAGTACTTACACTTGATTAGATATCAAGATTATGCCATCGAATTTGCAAAGGAGGTCATTAGTGCATCCAAAGAAGAGAGAAAGGTTGATGAGCTTACTCTTGAGCTTGATTCAACAAAAGACATGTTAGAAAATACTCAAATGACACTCATGGAAGTAGAAGTTCAACTAGCTAATGCAAAACTTTTCAAGGAGCAAGAGAATGAACAAAGAGCTAAAGAAATCAAGCAAGTAATTGATGAGCTTGATAGTCTTTAAAAGGAGTTTGATCTAGAGGGTTTCCCAAAGAAATCAGAAGTTGCATGTGCATAATTAGATCAACAAGATGGGTTTGAGCAAGAGGAAAAGAATGACTTTCAAATTTTTGATATTCCTCTCTTGAAATGGGTGCTCAGTCAACTTATGATAATCCACTCTTTGTGATGGAAGATGAAACATCTAGTGACAATATTAAGATATGGGATTCTGGTGAAGTTCCCAAGCATGAGATAGAGTGTGGTTTTCAACTTGATTCAAGACCATATCATGAGGATGTGCCAAACTTTGTGTTTGGTAATCCTCTAGGAAGACTACTTGATAAAGAATGTGTGAGTTTGAAGATTAATTTTCCACAAGGGGTGTGTTGAAACATGGAGACTACATCATGCCTAACCTTGAGGAGTTTCCAAAAAGTGATTTTGAGCTTGCTAGATTTTCAGAACAACAGCAGATAATGCAAGTTCATAACTTGTTTTGCATAAAGAAATGGTAAGACAAGGATCTAAACATGATATTCACTTATTTGACAATCCACTTTTTGGATTAGGAGCTGATTTGACATATGCTAATCCTTCTTTGCAATGGAATATGGAGACATTGATTGCTCCTAGACCCTTAGTTGGTGATGCTTTCATGTTTGAGTTGCAAAAAGAAGTCAAAGATGTCACAATCATCCATGGGAAGCTGGAAGATGAGTTCAAGATGAATGTAATATTGTATGACAGTTACAAAGATCCTAGTGCTTCAAAGGTGCAATTTGTTGATGGCACTTGGATGATTTGCTTGAGAGGCATTCTTTTTGGAGAAGATACATTTAGTTTTGTCAAGAGGTCTTTTGATGAGGCACACATGAATAGTAGAGTTGCACAACATAAGCATGGTGGGGTTAACTTAATTCCTTTGAATTCGTGATAGAGGTCACCAACAAAATATGTTGGAAGGTTATGGTGACTCGAGAGATGCTCCTTGGCTAAAAAAATATTGAAACTTTCAGTTTTGACTCTGTTGTTTTTTTGCAGATCAGCCACCTCATACTTTGGTTTGCTCACATTCATGTAGGATGGCAAAAAATTCAGTCAAGGGATGGAGGAAGTATCAATTGGAGGTTGTTTAGGAGTCTTTCTCAACATCTTCCAAGGTGATTTTGAGCATATGAATGCTCACCATTCATGTCATTGCAAAGAGATTGCATTTATGCAGTTGTCCCACTTCAAGGTTGTTGATTTCGATAAAATGAAATTATGAGTTGCTATTTCTATGTTTGATCAACTGCAAAATTGAGTATTTTGGGATCACTAGACTATTGGAGTATGTTAGAAAATGGTTTCAATCAAAAAAATGAATACTACTATCATCATAAGTTTGTTTGGGGTAGAAAATCAAGTGACTTATTACTGCAATAATTTGTTTTCAACTTGCATACAAGCTTATTTGTGTTCTTTCATGGAGAAACAATTTAGATTTTTGCCCACAACATTAATTTTGAGATGTATGACTTGTGTGGATGGCTTGTTGAGGTATGCTTATTCTCTCACCTCCAAATTATTTGATGATACAATGATTTGGGATCTAAGAATTTGTGGGAATGGTAGATTGCTTCACAAGGAAACCAAGAAAGTCTAGAAATCTTTAGTTGCATCAATGTAGAGCGACAAAATCATGGAGAAGCATTCTTCAAAGTCATTTGGGATCCTGGAATTTCTTTGGGTCTATCTAAGATCAATCAAGATTTAGTTGTGATTGCTTGAGGACAAGCAAATCTTGGGGAGGGAGGATTGTAATGTCCCCTTTTGGCGCTTAACCAATTCATGCACATTTAGCCAAATTCCAAATCTTCTAAAGGCTAACTAGGTAGTTAGGGAAAACTCCAACATTCTTAAAGAAGCATTTGATCACTCTTGCAGAGCAATTGTTCTTGGGTTTGAATTCAATTGGTTAGTTAGAACCCTTTGATGCTTCATAATCGATTTTCAACCTTTTGGGTGCTCTCCAAACTTTTTGGAAGAGCACGCTATTTTTAGAAAGACACTAAGTTGATTTCAATCATGTTCCTACTACAATTTCATCACGGTGTGGTTAGAATTGGATTACAATGACGTAGTACTTTCCATAACTTGGGTGAGTTATTAAGTTATTTAAATAATATTTCACTAATGTTGTCTAATGTTGCAAAATAATTAAAGGACAACTTAGTGTAATAGCTCGTTGGAAAGGTGATTAAATGTTGCACATAATGAATTAATTAAATTTAAAGAAAAAAAATGAAAACAAGAAATACTTTTCAAAAAAAGTAAAAGTGTTTTTTTAAAAGCAATGAGAAAACAAAAAATTAAAAATTAAAAGAACAACGAAAAAGCAAAAAATATTTTTTTGAAAAACAACGAAAAAATGCTATAAAAGGAGGTGTTGGGGGCTCATTTGGATATGCTAAAGAATGATAATGTTATGTTGTCGAAATGGCCTTGGTTCTCTTCAATTTTTGAGGATGAAATTCCTCATAGATTTCTAGTTTCGGAATTGCAAAATATTCCTTGACTAGATTGTGGTGTGCTTCCAACCAAGAGTTGCCATTGTAGTTGCTTTGAAGTTTCAATTTTAGTTTTTTAGTATGAATATTTTGATGATGTGTTAAGTCATTCAGAGCTATTTGGAAACATAGTTATAGCTTGCATTCATTTTGGGTGTGTGGGAGTGATTTGATGAAGTTTTATGAATTTATATCTCGTTGTCCAAACTATAACAAGAAGGTTTCAAACATGCACGAGCCATCTATTTGTCAATCTTTGAGGTATGTTTGTTAATTATATGATGGGTGGTTAGTTTTTTGATGTTTTGATATATGTGGGAATGTTCTATCAATTTCTTTCATGACCATACTTGTAACAATAGATGAATTTAGAAGTTTTCAATTAACATTGTAACACTGGTAGTACCACCGATGAACTACTCTTGATATTTTGTTGTTACTTACCCCACTATATAAGTGGTTTATTGGCTTTCACTCATCACTAAAAAGTGGAAGAGTTTATCTTATTTTATTCACTCACCGCTGAAAGTGAAAGAGTTGCTCTTTCTTGTTGTATTTGTTCACCACTAAAAAGTGGAAGTGCTAAGCTAACCCCACTAAATAAGTGGATTACTTTCAACTACTTCATTTCAAGTATTATTGTAATCATGAACACTATATGCTCTCACCTCGCCCACATTGGGAACTTGGTGATCAAAAAGTAGAAAGGAAAGTCATTTAGCAATTTCCATTCTGTTGAGCTAACAAGTTTTTTTTTTTTTAAAGTGATTATTACAAAATCCCAGCTGGTTTTGAAAAACAAAAAATAAAAAGTGTTTATGAATGTGCCAAATAAAATCCCAAAAGATTGAATTTTATTTATACTTTTTTGTTTGCCATGTCAATTTCAATCCCAAGGAATGCTGCTATGGTTACAGTCAAGTGACATAGAAAGCAAATATAATGATCTTCGTGAAGATGCTTGAATTTCACATATGTACATTGACACTGCAACTCGTCGTGGATCTCTTTGTCAAATTCTATTCTCTAGTGAATCCCTTACCTAGGAACATGATAAAACCCCACTGATATTATAAAACAACTATTGGGCAGTGCAAAAGATGATCCAACAAAGTCTAACAATGGAATCTCGGCCGAGAGTTACAATTTCCACTCAAGTTAGGAGTGAAGACACAGTACGATTCATTGCCTCTGGTACAGAATGTCATACAATAGTACAACTTTGTATAAATCTCATTTTCTTTTACTCATTGTTTACATAAATGATAAATTGAATTAATTTCTCAAATATTCATTTTTATATATTATTTTAATAGTCGTTCCCTCCTCTCCCCTCTCCCCATCCTCAAATTTTGGGAAAGATTTGCCATCTCTGAAACTGGTCCCCCACGTCCTGGAGACTCCATGGAACACTGGGATCAAATTAAAAAAAATACTGTAGATGAGTATCTCTGGTGCTATGTTACACAGATTGCAATCTGTAGTTCGAAAATTTTGAAGTCAACAGTTAATTAACTAAACTGCTCCGTGGAGAATCAAGGGAACTTGATATCATTACCACTATATTAATGACTATGAACCTATTACCTATAATGCAAACAGGAGCTGCGCTTATTGGCAGAGGCAAATCTTTGCGAAGACGGATAAAATTGATCTGGGTACTCATAGTCTCAGTTTCATACACATTGCTGCTCCGAGAAGCAAGTACAAAGGGAAAAAGTAGAATTAGTTGAAGTAGAGAATGGAATTGCTAGCAGATCCAATACTAAATCGTGAGTGTTCTTGTCAGGCTTCAGCAACTGATAATCACATGATCATTTGGAATACAAGATAATGCCCCATAACAAAATTCGCTCGAGTGTACTTTCAATTTAATCACTTGTCGCATAATATTCTTGTAATCTGCCTCTAAAGTTCCTTTTATCCTCATCGATATTATAAAAATCTGCTAGATATTCAAGGGCTTCTAGGTTACATTTACACACTTTCCACAAGGAATCAACTTCTCCATCAGAAACAGTGCCCCACTCCTCACAAGTGCCAAGGAAGTCCAGAAGTTTGGAATAGAATCCATCATAATTCATCAATATGAATGGAACAGGGTACTTTGACCCAATTCTTTCCAGTTGGAAAAGGGTCAGGATCTCAAAAATCTCATCTAAGCTACCTATACCCCCCGGTAAACCAACAATCGCCGTATGGTTTGCAAGATTGTTTCTCATGGCTGCATCAACTAATCCATGCTTTCGTGCTGAAAAGAATCTGTGACACAAAATCAAGACACATAAGCTGATTAGAATATCCACTGGAATAGCAGAGGCATATCAAATAAATTAATAAGGAAATCAAGAAAAAAAATCTTGATTTGTTAGCATAAAGAGTGACAAGCCTGCATGTGAGATAAGTCTCTGAAGGAAGATAAGGATGAAAGTTGGAGCTTGTCCACTCTCCAGCTTCTTGTGCAATTTTAAGTCCTCCAACAGGTTTCTCTGCCTTTAGCGCACCCTTGGTAACTGCATCCATCAATCCCGGTCCAGCTCCTGTCCACGAAGTGCACCCTAAAAGATCTGCTGTCTGTCGAAATAGGCCATTTTATTTTAACTTCCATCTAGCTAGCTCATTTAAACATAACAGTTAAACATGTTTCTTCAAAGGACATTTAAAATGACATGTCCTTCATAACATGTTAGGCATAGTTCTTGCTATAAATACAGATAACAGTAACAGGTTATGATTTAACGCCAGAAGGAAGCACATTTTCAAACAATTTTAAAAAAGATGAGTTGCTTTGCCCATAAAGCGTAATCTGCAATCAAGCAACTTGTAAGCAGCACCTTTCACCTTTTTAACATTAGTCATCTTCATCATTGTCTACAACTCTAAACACTTAAGGCTATTTAACGTTAGTCTCACATCCATAAAGTGTCAAGTACATGACAAGGAGGAACCCATCCCGTACTTTTATGTCCTCAAAGGTTGGGTATCATTGCTTGGGTACAATTCTTTGAATTTTCTACTGCCATGTCCTGATTCAGTTGAGGATTTATCTTTCTCTCTGCAAATTGTAGCACTTTTCAAAGGGATGACAAGTGACCAAACTTAAAGCTCCATGCCATGAAAGAACAATGAAAGAAAAAATGCAGTATTTTAAACATATTGCCACAATGTTTTAATTTCTCCATTGAACATTACACCATTGTTGCTCAATGTTCCATGCAGATATAAAACCATCTTCTATAATAGAGATGATCAATGGGAAACAAGATTGATATGTAAAATTTGCATACTGCAAAAAACTCATATGGATCACACATATTAATCATATGGCTATAACACAACCCCCATTCAAGGGTTAAGACTTAAGAGAGTCTATTACTTCATGGAATAATAGGACTCAAAATGGTCCTAATTTGTGTTGATGTTATAAGCAGCTTAGGGCTTCACTTCCAGCGCACACACTTCGAGGAGAAAGCATAAATTAAATGATAGCCTGCCAGCTATTTAATTTATATTGTTAATGTGTGATAAACATAAAGGGGCCGACCCTATAGTAGTTTGCATGTTTTGTTTATACATTGGGCCGACCTACATTGTATTTAATATATTTATATATTCTTCCAAGGGAGCCGACCTAATTGAGGAGGTGCCTCAATTGTATATATACAAGGTCACTCCTTGTCATTTATCATTAAAGTTCATTCAAGCATATTCGCATCTAGAGAAGGAGTTCGCACTTTTGTAGCAGCAGTCCAATTTCAAGGAAGAACATATTCATTTGGATCTTTTGCATCTAGGAGAGGTGCGACTTCATTGTATCTATTATAGGCCATTGCTGGGCCTAAGTTGTAAGCAGATTTCTGCTCTTGTTCTATATTATATAAGAGGATTATTTGCTGGGTTTTTCTCCCTCAAGAGGAGGGTTTTCCCAGGGTATCTTGTTGTGTTTATTATCTTATGTGTTGCAATATTTTAAGTACTTTCTATTATATGATCTGATCTAAGAAACACTAACAATTTGAATAGGAAAACTAAGGTTTGGGAACCCCCTCTTGAGAATTATGGGAAAACGAACTTTGATGGGGCTTCTAGGAGTAATCCAGGTAGTGCTGGGGCAGGTTTTGTGCTTAGAGGTTCAACTAGAAGCTTTGTGTATGGTGGATCTCTCTTCTTGGGTGTTAGAACTAATAATGAAGCTGAAAGGGAAGCGCTTGTAACAAATATGGCGGCGGCGGCTTCCCAGGAAATTGATAATCTTATTGTTGAAGTGGGCTCTCTTGTGATTAATTTTCTTTTAAAGGGTTCTTACACAAATTGAAGGTTAAAGCATTATGTAGATGAGGCCCTGTCAATTGGAGCCAAATTTGTCATTGTAAAATATCAATAGTGTAGGCTTAAACTCAACTCAGTTACAGATTTTATGGCAAGTTTTGTGGTGGAACAAGAGCCCCTTACCGCACTCTATAGTCATCAAGCCAATTCCTGGGTTGGCATTGATTGTCAATTAACATATATGCCTCCCTAGTTCTATGCAACTTTGGAATCTCTTATCAAGTCTCCTTCCAAATTCATGGCTGGGTTTTGATTCGATTTTCAACTGTCAAGCCCCCGTAATCTATTTCCTTTTATATTCTCGAGGTTTTTGGAGTTGACAGCATGCGTACTAATCTCCCTCATGCCATTTTTAGTTCTCATGGATGAGCTTTATGTCAAGGCATGTGACGTAATTATTCATACTTGAACGACATTATTGCCAGATGGGATGATTGGGACCAGCAGCCTAGTAAAGATGGGTAATCTTTGTCTCCTAATATGCAAAATTCTGTCCAATGATGGTCAATGAGTATGTGCCAAAAAAATCATGGTGTTTTGCTCGTGGTGTTATTACCTGCTGTATTTCTTTGTGAAAATCAATACCGCTTCACATTAACGATAACAGCTTTCCACAATCCATAATGATAATTGCTTGAAGTTTTTTCTGGATTTGATTGTGTTAATTTTTTTGCATCAACATTTTGGATCACACTCCATGATCCATCATCAAGATGAAAATGAGAGCTCAAAGGATAGGAATGATAAGTTGCAGACCAAGAAAGCATAAAAAGGTATGAGATAGGAAGGAGGGAGAAGAGGTTGCGTGCTAAACAAGGCACAAGAGGACAATGACTTGCCAGGAGAGAGAAACAAGAAAAATAAGAATCGAAACCAATAGAAAAAATTGAAATAACTACAGTAAGGTGGGCGACTCTCCACACCAAGTATTGTGGAGAGTCCACAACTATCAGGAGTGCAAGTGACATATGGCATGGTGATGGGGATGTCCAAGGTGTCAGGGTTGTGGTCGTTTGAAGATCTGAGCTGTTGTTGCTGATCGATAGGTGTCTAGCTGGTGCTCATAGTTGGCAGGTTGTCCACGCTGGACATGCAGGTACGATGATTTGATAGGCGAATTAAATCATTCTCCATTAATCCTTTGGCCACATTGTGATATCACGGCGAAGTAAGGCTAGTTACGATGGCGGCGGTTGGCAAGTTGGCTCGTCATTCTATTGGATGAAATATTGTGGAAAGTCCGAGCTGGAATGAAGGGATTGCTTTGTTAGTACAGCAGGGACTCAAGACGGATTTGATGGCATAGTGGCTGCCCCATCACACAATGGCATAGTAAGTCAATTCGATCAGCCTGAGTGGGCGCCAAGTTGGTGTGGCGGCGATGCATTTAAGCCCAGTCTTGTCGTCATAATGGCATGGTGTCAAGCAACTTACAAAGCGCACAATTTGAAACTTGACCTATCCTTCTATGATTTCCTGGACTGATTACCACAGGCGAGCTGGACAGCTCGCATCATCTCTCGGCTGATCTTATGATTGGCACTCATACGGAGCAATTATTGTATGATATGGCAGCAGCATTTGGAGTGAGGATCAACAATATATTGGCAGTTGCGTAGTATTTTGATGCGGAGCATTAACAGCTCCTTCCTTGACTTGGAATCGGTTGTAACCGACCAGTCCTTTTAGGACTGACTCCTACTATTTTTAGTCTCCAGTTTTGAGTCTTAATGGCTTTTCTTTTTAGCTGTTAACGGGGGACAATTGTCCCTTGTTTGTTTTTGTGGAGTTAATTTTTAGGAGTCTTTATAAGGGGAGTTAGTTGAGGTTACGGATACAGGAGGGGGAAACAGGAGAAATGGGAGATACATGACTGAGTCAGGGCTCTCTGAGTTCTAGTCTTTTTCTAGAGAGTGTTATGTTTTATGGCTTTAATTTGATGGAGTTGATGTCAATAAAATAATGTTGACCTATTCTCAGGATTCTTCCCTTTTCTACTTTTGTTTTGTTTTCCGCTATTTCTGTCATTTCTGAGTATTTGCAGGTGTTAACCTTGGAGCTGCATCAATTTTTGGTATCAGAGCAACCTAGTAATGGCTCAAAGAGGAGCTCGCATGGCTTGGGGACGAAAGGGTAGGAGAAATGCTAGATTGAGAGGTGATGCAATCGATGAAGCGCTTAGACGGTTGCAGGCCCTTGAAGCTAGACTTCCTCATGAAGATTCTGAGGAAGAAAATGAGGTTCAGAGAGGACAGGCAGCAGAAATAAACCCAATGGAAAGACTTATCGAGGCTATCAGCAAGCAAGGAACTAGAGTCAAGGTTGAAGTCCCAGATTTTAAAGGTGATCTAAATACCTGATTCATTGTTCGCATGAAGATAGCTGGTGCATTGGACAATCCAAATGGCATCACCACCCACTCAAATAACCCATCTTGGGTTTTGAAAGTTGTCTTCCACTCATCACCTTCCCGAATCCGAATTTGATGATAACCACTCCTGAGGTCAATTTTGGAGAAGATCTTAGCACCTGACAAACAATCTAGCAAGTCATCCATTCTGGGTAATGGATAACAATACTTCACAGTGATCTTGTTAATGGCTCGGAAATCCATACAAAGTCTCCAGAGTCAACAGAGTGGTCAACAAAAGAGGTGGGAGTAGTTCAAATAGAGGAAGAGGGGGCTCTTCCAAATCAATTACTGAAGAAGAGACCGTGATTGATGAGAAGCCAAACTTCCAAGGAAGGGGTAGCTTTAGAGGTAGATGAAGAGGACAACCGTTCTTGGGAGGTTGGAAACCTTTGAGGTGCTATATTTGCAATGAAGCTCATAGAGCTGTAGACTGCCCTCAAAACCCCAAAAGAGCTATGATGACTCAAGAAGAAGGAGAAGAGCCCATAGTAGAAGTGGAACCAGAGACAGGAGAGAGTTTGATGTTGAGAAGGACCATGGTAGTTGGAGACAAAGAAAACACCCAAGCTGATTGGAGGAGAAATAGTGTCTTTCGAACACAATGCAAGTGCAAAGATAAAGTGTGCAAGGTGATTGTTGATGGAGGGTCTACAGATAACTTGGTAAGTACAGAAATGGTACAAAAATTAAATCTTTATTGCATACCCAAACCAATTCCTTATAAAATTTCATGGCTAAAGAAGGATCATAGTGTGCTTGTGAACCAATCTTGCTTAGTTGAATTCAAAATTGGCCCATACGAAAATAAGGTGTTGGGTGATGTAGTGCCAATGGATGCTTGTCACTTGTTATTAGGGAGACCTTGGCTATATGATAGAGATGTAATCCATCATGGTAGGGAAAATACTTATGAGATAGAACATGGAAATAAACTCCATATTTTGAAGCCTTTTAAGGAAGAAGGATCAGCCAAAATAACAGCCTTGTCACTATCTACAGTAGGGTGGAAAGAGTTTTTAAGAGAGTCTAAGGGAGAGATATGTTATCTGTTGTACCCACAAAGCAAGGAGAAATCAGATCAGCAAGTAATTCCTTTGGAAATACAAGAATTGCTGCAACAATATTCAGACTTGATGCCAAGTGACCTACCAGCTGGTTTGCCTCCCTTTAGAGGCATTACTCACCAAATTGATCTAATTCCTGGTGCTAAACTTCCAAATCAGGCAGCCTATAGATTGACTCCTCTAGAGAGTGAAAGAATGAGAAGGCAAATCACAGAATTAATGGAGAAAGGATTTGTGAGAGAAAGTATGAGCCCTTGTGCCACACCTGCTCTACTCTCCCCTAAGAAGGGAGGGAAGTGGAGACTTTGTATGGATTCCCGAGCCATTAACAAGATCACTGTGAAGTGTCGTTATCCATTACCCAGAATGGATGACTTGCTAGATTGTTTGTCAAGTGCTAAAATCTTCTCCAAAATTGACCTCAGGAGTGGTTATCATCAAATTCGGATTCGAGAAGGTGATGAGTGGAAGACAGCTTTCAAAACCCAAGATGGGTTATTTGAGTGGGTGGTGATGCCATTTGGATTGTCCAATGCACCAACTACCTTCATGCGAACAATGAATCAGGTATTTAGATCACATATTGGGAAATTTGTGATAGTTTATTTTGATGATATCTTAATCTTTAGCAAATCCTTAGAGGAGCATGTAGAACATTTGAGGATAGTACTTGACATACTTAGAACAGAAAGGTTATTTATCAATAATGAAAAGAGTGAATTTTGCAAAGACAAGTTGGTATTTTTGGGCAATGTTATTTCACCAGATGGCTTGAGCAAGGATCCAGAAAAGGTCAAGGCTATTCTTGAGTGGCCTACTCCGCAAAGCATTACTGAGGTGAGAAGCTTCTATGGTTTAGTAAATTTTTATAAGAGATTCATCAAGAATTTTAGTGGAGTAAGTGCAGCATTGACAGATTGCACAAAAGGGAAGGTTTTCTCCTGGACAAAGGCAGCTGACCATAGTTTTGAACAGCTTAAAAAGAAGTAACAGAAGCACCTATTCTTTCCATACCTGATTTTGAGAAGCTTTTTACAGTTGAATGTGATGTTTCAGGGGTAGCTATTGGGGGAGTGTTAAGTCAAGAAGGAAAACCAGTTGCCTTCTTCAGTGAGAAATTAAATGAAGCTAAAAAGAGGTACACCACTTATGATAAAGAATTCTATGCTGTGGTACAAGCTTTAAGATATTGGAGGCATTATCTCTTACATAAGGAGTTCGTTTTGATGACTGACAATCAAGCTTTGAAGTATATAAATTCACAAGGTAAGCTGTCCCACAAACATGCTAAATGGGCTTCCTTTTTGCAAGCTTATACTTTTGTTGTGCAGCATAGGAGTGGTAAGAGCAATGCAGTGGCTGATACTTTGAGTAGAAGGCGCCATTTATTAGCTGTAATGAATCATGGATTGGTTGGCTTTGAAGAGATGAAAGGTGAATATGCCAAAGACCCCTATTTTGGCAGCATTTGGATAGCTCTAAACAGTCCAAACTATACCAATATGCATTCATTTGAAGACTACATATTGTTAGATGGTTTCTTGTTTAAGGGGTCTCAACTTTGCATTCCCCTCGGATCATGAAGGGAAAAACTAATAAAGGACTTGCACTCAAATGGTTTGGGTGGACATTTTGGAAGAGATAAGACCTTTGGACTAGTAAGCGAGAAGTTCTTTTGGCCTAATATGAGGAGAGATGTGAACAAGTTTGTTGCTGCTTGTAGAGTGTGTCAAACAGCAAAGGGAGGAAGTCAAAATACTGGTTTATACATGCCCTTACTTGTGCCTAAGGAACCATGGGTTGATATCTCTATGGATTTTGTTTTGGGGCTTCCAAGACCCCAAAGAGGCAATAATTCAGTGTTTGTAGTGGTGGACCATTTTTCCAAAATGGCCCATTTCATACCCTGTAAGAAGACAAATGATGCGAGTCAGGTGGCACATTTATTTTTCAGGGAAGTTGTGAGATTGCATGGTGTTCCAAAAACAATAACAAGTGATAGGGATGTCAAGTTCTTAAGTCACTTTTGGAGAATCTTATGGAAAAAGTTGGATAGCAGGTTGCAATTCAGTTCAGCATATCATCCTCAAACTGATGGTCAAACAGAGGTAGTGAACAGGAGCTTGGGCAATCTATTGAGGTGTTTAGTTGGAGACAATCCCTGACAATGGGATTTGGTGTTACCTCAAGTGGAGTTTGCCTATAATTCCAGCATAAATAGGTAAACTGGTAAGTCTGCTTTTCAAATTGTATATGGTGCAAATCCTAAAGGAGTCGTGGATTTAGTTGATTTACCAATAGGTACACATAGCAGCCCTAAAGCTACAGACTTTTTAGAAAATATTCGTGAGATACATCAGCAGGTCAGACTCAAATTGCATTCCATGAATGAACAATATAAGAAGAAGGTTGGCTTGCATCGAAGAAGAAAGGTCTTTCAAGAAGGAGAGTTGGTCATGGTACACCTACGCAAAGAAAGGTATCCACAAGATGCCTACAACAAGTTGAAGCCAAAGAAAATTGGGCCTTGTAGAATCATGAAGAAGATAAATGACAATGCTTATCAAATTGAATTGCCAAAAGATTTAGACATTAGTCTCACCTTTAATGTTGACGACCTTCATTCATACTCAGTTGGAACTAGTGACGAACAAGTAGACGATGAGCAAAATGAGATGGATGAAGATCATAGAGTCCAGCAATTGCCAAGGAAGACAAGACAACAGATTGAACGAGTGCTAGATACCAAATTGATGGCTACTCGATCCAGTTCCTATAAGTTGTATTTTGTTAAGTGGGAGGGCTTGCCTGATTCTTACAACTATTGGATTTCAGAAGCAACTTACTAAAGTATAGCAAAACTTGTCCACCTCATGCACCAGAACCGAAATAGCCAAGAGATCCAAATCTTCTTTTAGAGAAGGGGAGGATGATGCAGAGCATTAACAGCTATAAGTTTGTGGAGCATTAACAGCTCCTTCCTTGACTTGGAATCGATTGTAGCCGACCAGTCCTTTTAGGACTGACTCCTACTATTTTTAGTCTCCAGTTTTGAGTCTTAATGGCTTTTCTTTTTGGCTGTTAACGGGGGACAATTGTCCCTTGTTTGTTTTTGAGGAGTTAATTTTTAGGAGTCTTTTTAAGAGTTATTTGAGGTTACGGATATAGGAGGGGGAAACAGGAGAAATGGGAGATACATGACTGAGTCGGGGCTCTCTGAGTTCTAGTCTTTTTCTGGAGAGTGTTATGTTTTATGGCTTTAATTTGATGGAGTTGATGCCAATAAAACAATGTTGATCTATTCTCAGGATTCTTTCCTTTTCTACTTTTGTTTTGTTTTCCGCTATTTCTGTCATTTCTGAGTATTTGCAGGTGTTAACCTTGGAGCTGCATCATATTTCTTTGTCATTTCATCCTGAGTCCTCATTCTACTGCTCTTTCTGGTATGCTCAGTGACATGGGGGAATTCTCTAAGTTTGTAGTGCAAATGTCCTTTGAGACCTTGACTACAATTGGGGCCGACACTCCTATAATGTTGGATTCCAATGTGAGGCAAATGGCTTTCTGTGCGGTCATCACTGACCATCACCTCAAATGTCTACTGAAGAAGAAATATGATCCCCTCATTTTGGCCATGGTCAAAATGATACTGGGGAAAGGATTCCTGAAGAACACAAAGCCGTTTAGGGTGGACAAACCAATCACTTCTCGTTTTCTGGCGGTGTTGCTCGACATACGAATGGCTAAGAAGAATGTAGAAGCATTGGTTAAAATGCTCTTTCCGGTGGATTACTTGGTCAGGCTAGAGGAGGTTCTCTACGTCGCCTCTTCAAATTTGGGGGTCCCTCGTCCAAAGGATATGGCTTAGTTTTACGTGCCCAGAGAGGTAGTGAAATACTACCCATTCATACTGGATCTGAAGGGGATGGCATTGGTCGAGCACAAGCGGATTGCTACAGTGGGTGTGGATTTTCTCCAGAGTAAATTTAATTTGAGCCTCACATTTGGGGAGCGGTGGATTCTGGATTTCAAGTCCTTTGCCCTGGCCAATGGCTTCCTAGGTGAGGTTGGGTCTTCCTAATTGTCAATTATGGTGTCAATTCAAAGAATTTCTTCTTTGGGTGGTTTTAGTTATCTGTAAGTGTCTGTTGGCGTTGCTAGTAGATATATGTCAGGATATGGTCTTTTTGTATAGCTATGGTCGCCTCATATAGGGGCTAATGGTTGTTTTGGCCGAAGCACAATTGGCATGTCTATACAATATTGTCGAGGTCTGTTTATGGCAGCTAGCCTGCATTTTGATACCTACTTAGCAAACGTTCTGTAAAACTTTTGGAATATCAATATACTTAAAACCTCTTACGTATCAAAAAAAAAAATTGACATAATCACACAAAGAACAAAAGAATCATAAAAATTAAATAACAAACATGATAACAAAAAGGAAAAATAAAATTAACTAAACTAAAAAGAAAGGAAAGAACAAAAGATAAGAAGAAGAAATAAAATACAAATAATAAAAGCCTAAAACAAAATGAAAAATCTCATTAAAAACCTAATAATTTTAATGATAATAGATAATATTATTATCTTAACTATTATTAATTAATCTAATAATATTAACTACAAACACTATAAATCAACCATAAGAAACTAACTAATAATCTAAATGAAAATAGAAAATAAAATATATAATAATAAATGCTAACAATAAGTAAAAACCAAGAAAGGAATAAACAAGAATAAGAAAGGAGTAAAAAAAACAAAATTAAATAGGAAAGAAAATACTAAAAACAAGCTTAATCAAAAAGAAAAAATTAAATAAAGTTTAAAAACCACAATAATAAAATAAAATAAAGAATAGAAATAATAAAGAACAAGAAGAAAAATAAGAAGGAAATAATACCAAAAGAGAAATTAATTAAAAATTAAGAGAGAAATTAAAAATAAAGAATAAGAAAAAGAAATTAATAAAAGAAAGAAAAAGATTAAAAAGATGCAAAAAAAAATTTCCTAGAAACCAATTCTAAATTAAGAAAAACTAAAGAAAAATTGAAAGAAAATCTAAAAACAAAAAGAGAAAAAAAAATAGGGAAAGAACAAGGCACAAGAAAATGAAAATAAAGGAAAACTAAAAAGAAAACCAAAGAACGTGAAAGAAATTAAAGGCAAAAAACAAGAGGAGAATGAGAAAAATAAAAGAGAGAGCACAAGGAGGAGGAAATAGGGGCACCACCCTAAACAAAGGGATAGGACACCACAACCCAAAGGAGGGCAGAAGGAAGGAAGAGAGAGGGGGAAAAGGAAAACAAGGATTGTTAAAAACAACACATTCTTTACTTTTTAGCACCTTTAAGTGTACACCACATTTGTACCATGGGTACTTATAATTGAAGAACCTATCTATATATTTCATATTTATGATAGGTTAAAGATTTGGCTGAGCTATATTTATAATATTACCTAATCTTTAATATATATATTATTAACCTATTTAACCTATATAATTTATAATCTTTAGTCTATTTATAATCTTTTAGCCAATATATGTGCAATCCAGAGGCATTAAATCTTTGCGCATGATAAAATATGTATATATTTATGATATTATCCAAAATGTGCCCACCCCTGCAAAAAATGTTGTGATATTATCGCACCCAAACCCCTGTACCCGAACCAGTAACTTAGATTTTAAACATTGAACAAAGAAGATTTGGATCAAGGGGGATCGAAGTCTAAAACAACCAGAAGAGAGGAAAAATAGCATGTAGAGACTTGATAAAAAGAAACAAACTAAAGATCAGAGTATAAACAGGAAATTATTAGGTCATATTTTTGAAGATGTTAAAAATAGGTTGAAGATGATGAAAAATAAATTATACATATAATAATATAAAATGCGTGCAGTAAAATAGTTAAATAAGATGCTGTGAAAGAAATGAGAAATGATCATGTTGGGATGGTGTCCAATGAGTAGAATACAAATAAGAAGGAAAATCACATCTTCTGAATGTTTGAGCAGCTGACATCAAGGTCAATGGGAGCTTTATTAGACTATCAGCGTGTTTGACCTAACCTAGTGTAACAAAATCTGATAAATATGCTGAGGACAAATATTAGCCTTCTCAAACAACTGACCTCCTTATAAATATTTTTTATATTTAGTGTTTTCATGTATTCTTAAGTGCATGCACACAAACCAATAGCCCGTCAAGACATAAAGACCTAAAGTTAATGTTCGTTAATAGAGAGAAAAGCACAAAGTTGAGAAATCATCAAGCAATTTTTGCACAAATGTATAAACAATGAGGAAAATCTTCTAATGTGTTATACCTCTCTTCCAAGCTCCATAGCCTGCAAAAAGTGGGGATGATCTAGTTTTGTTCTTGAAGAACCGAGGTACACCACTCCCCTTCCAAGTTTATGAACAAGCCGATAGCAGTTTTTTATCTCTTCACAAATCTGAAAATATTTAAACAAAGCATAACATACTGTTGTTACTATTTAGTATAATTAAATAAGCCAACTATAAGAAGACTAATAATTCACTTGAATAGTTAAGAGGATAAGTTTTGAATTTCTATTCTACATACTTTATAAATTGCTTGGTTCAAAAGAACAAAAAGATTGCATTAACATTGAATTAATATAAACTCCATAGTGAGGAAAGGATCTATGGGTTAAATTGTGTTATATTTTTGCACATCAACTTTTCAAACCACTAAAGTGCATTACATGATTATTGGATTGTTGCCTTATTCAGATTTCCATACGATTATGCATTCATTAAAAAGTCTTTGCCATGGTGAGATATTTAGTTAAACTTGGATGAATAAAAGGGAGTAACATAAAAATCAGAACACATGCTTATCCAAATGGATTGCTCATAGTTTACAAACTAAGAAGATGATTGCTTGATGGTAATCAATGATCTAGCACTAAGACTTGCACTAACTTAACAAGGTATCAGACATATACCCATGTAAATATTATAGAAAAATTACATACAAACTGACACAATGAAACAATTTGAACAAAGGCGGCCTTTAGAGCTAGAGGCAACATATATTCATGTATCTCAAATCTACAAACAGTAAAATCTTGGAGTAATTACAATGTTACAAAATGGCGAGGGACTCGAGACAGCCTGATTGAAAGTTTACACCATAAAACAAAGCAACACTGCTAATATCTGCTTATAGGATGGACTCTTTTGCCATTCTTCAAAATCTACTTAAACATAAGAGATAACCTGAAATGTAGATGAAATGACGTAAGGAGAGGATGAACATAAAAGGAAAATAACATCAAAAACTAACAAAAAGAAAGACATACCTACCAAAACCCAAAAATTAGATCCTTATATTGTTGTTGTTGTTGATATTCATAATCAGCTTCCAATCTGTTGTGGGAGATCTCTTCATAAATGCCATAGGCAGAGATTTAATAGTGAAACATTTGAATCAAAAATTACTATGCCAGTTATTGTGATGGAAATTGTGTTGGAGGTGGTAGAAAGAGATCCTTCAATTTGGACCATTCCATTTCATCTATCTGCTCCACCTCTCGCATGGTTATGATTGAAATGAGTAGCTTTTTTAAAATGCCCTCATGATAAGTAAATGCTTCATCACAGCTTGCAAGTTGGCCCTTAGAGATGACATTGGAGCTGTATTATGCCATCTACGCACTTTTAACAATTTCAATTGTTGCCAATTAATCCCAAACTATATGCCCTTAATCTAGCACTGATGGGAAACCATTGCCAAAAATATCATTGATTCAATAGATTAAGTCCTTTTCAAGCCAACTCATAATTTCTATCTTATCATTGATCTATGCATTTGAAAACAACTCCTAGTCTCCCATGATGCCCACTTTTAACTTCTGGAAAAGAATGCTCTGCCTCCAAGAGTCTCCTAGTGGATTTGCTTGGTCTAGCTAGCTTCTAAGAAGATGTTCATACAAAACTCTATACGGCTAGCAACTAAACTAAAGTTGGTTCCTACATCTTTGAGTTGAGGAAGATCTGT
Source organism: Sequoiadendron giganteum (assembly GCA_007115665.2). NCBI lineage: Eukaryota > Viridiplantae > Streptophyta > Pinopsida > Cupressales > Cupressaceae > Sequoiadendron > Sequoiadendron giganteum. The sequence continues at coordinate 598,810,499 of CM021102.1, read as the reverse complement.
ATTAACTATAGCTGCTAGCCATCCTTATTGAGTACTTCTGCCTAGGATTTGAGGCTACCCTATTCTGTGATCAATTTGTCTCACTTGGCAGCGGGTTCTTTTTGTCAAACAAAGCCTTCTTAAACACAAGAAGGTCATCCCAATCCTTTAGTAGTTCTTCCTATAGTTGCTTGTTTTGCTGCTCAACTGCTTGATATTTATCTATACTTTATTTAAATAAATCATCTTGCCTCACTGAGTTGACCTTTCCAGGATCTAAAATCATATTTGAAAGAGGTTAAATTAGTTGCAAGTCCTCCTGGTCCCAAATCAATTTTCTTTCTTGACTTTGCTACATATCCTGACAAGCTAAAAGTCTTCAGCTTGGAGTCATAAGTAAGCTTGAAGTCAAACTCCACCTCCATCTTCTAGTCCGGAGATGCCCAAGATGTCCACAAATAATCTTAGATACCCTTGGGGATCTCATGGTGCTTCTCTCTAGATAATAATATAAGTGTCAATTTCTTTTTAACTAGTCAAGCAACAATGGTTGAACTAGGAGAGATGAGAGGCATGCCAAAAACATATGTTGGTCCTAACTTAGTGGTAGGTGTCTCCTTTTCTACTTCCTTAGTGGTCTTGAGGTTCATGCTGCCAGAGAATAGATGAGCAGATGTGACCATGATCAAATCATTTATTTCTACTTCTAGAAATGGAATCAAGAAGCATATAAATAGAAATCCAAAGCCTAAAAACTCATTACAAAAATAGCCAACATCACTAGGGCAGCCAATAATACATAAAACCTATTTTGTGCATTATTGACCTAGCCAATGGCATTGAACAAAGAGGATTTAGGTTCTAGAAGGCAAACAAAAAGGTCTACATAACTCTAAGGGAATTTTTAAGTATCGAGAGGCCAAAATGAGGATGATATGAGGGAATCTAGGAGACAAGTGTTTGGCAAAAAGGAGAGCACTAAAAAGAATGTGACAAAGGAAATAATAATGAACTACAATACACCTCTCAACAAGTAGCTATGCCAACCCACCCTAATCCCTATTTGGAATGTTAATGTGCCCAGAAGTCTTAACAAAATAAAATGTTAATAAGGTCATTTTTATGGGTATAGTCTCCTTTTCTTATCGAGAGAGAGGCCTTGAGCTTCTTGTTGCTAGGGGACTTAGGGTGTGTTGGCACTCCAAGCTCATTGCCTACAATTCTAGAGAATTGTCTAAGGTTGACTCCTTAGAAATGTCAAACCAAGCATCAAACAAAGTTCATGATCAAACCATAGGTGGATTTGGGCCATTTGACAAGAGCGATTAATACTTCTATGTGTTAGGCTTTGCTAGACCAGGGAGGGTGTTCCCATAAGACTATAAAAGATAATTAAAGAGAACACAAGAAACAATGCCACACAAATGAGTTGTACTGTATGCATGAGTATCACCCTATAATTTGTCACTAATTACCCTTCATACTAACTCACCAGAATTGCGAGCTAGGATCTCAAAAATAGCAAATGAAACAATCGGAAAATGCAAGGTTCAACTATAATGATATCTTCTAAGAAAGAACTCCATAAATATGTGATATATAGTCTCCTAGGAACACTTGCACTTTGGTAAAAACACCTAAACAAACCTAAAATATAGTGAAAGATGTTTGCAATTTTATAAACTTGATGAGATACATACTTAAGAGTAGTGTCTAATACATTAGTGACAATGTCAAAGATTGGCAAAGCATACAAATAAATGCTATAAATTTTATGTCAAATGCTAAATATGACTCAAATGAAGCAAGTGAACTAGAGCAAGCCTAGAGATCCCACTAAACAACAACAAAGGATGAAAGAGACATCAACTAACAAAAAAATCCTTAGTGATCCATGAATCAATCCAATGCATACCTTATATTAGTTTGAAAATAGTTTTACATTTAGTGGCCAAACATTTTTCCAACAAGAGGTCCACTCTTAACACCAAAGAATAATGCTGAATTAATAAGAGATCAATAAATGTGACCCTAGAAGCACAAAAATAGTTACTCCCAAAAATGCCATGCTAACCATGGAGTACTTCTAACTAAGAGGTTTCACAATTATTAATCCTTTACAAATTTATAGACACAACCACTTACACAAACTACTAACCTAAGCTATACAACACTTGACAATTGAGAATATGCACTAGGAGACACTAGTAACCAAAACAGGCAAAAAGATCAGCTAAAAATCCCCCACTCTAAGAAGGAAACCCTAATTTATTACAAAGGAGACAAAACTCACCCATCAAGATGATCAACACCAGTGTCCCTTCTTTACATTCATTGTACGAGTGCACTTTCATCTATGGCCCACCACAAACATCTTCAATGTTGATTTGGCATATAAATTGGCAATTAAGAAAGTTCTAACATCTTGCCCATGCTCTCCATTAATGGTTGCAATAGTTGAAAATCTGATAAACCTTATGAATTGATCATTCATTGGTATTGCAAATATCATGATGTTACTTGCATTCCTACAAAAATGGCCTAGATTGCTTCTCACCATGCTTGCATTTACTCGCTAAGATATCCAAGACTTCTTGAATTTTCCAATAGATGGCACAACCACCTAACCCAAAAATGCAACTCCCTAACATTTTCCTTTAAATTTGGCATCTACCCTTCAATGCTTCGAGGGAAAAAAGAATAAGTAGTGATTGATGTAGAGGCCCCTAAAAACATATCTAGCAACAACTTCTAGTGTACTCTTGAAGACGTACCTAAATTTATTGCTCACAAACTAGAGCCATAGGCAAAATTTGAACTCGGATGTTCTTAGAAAAAAGGCATAGCATGCTTGAATTTTCAAATAAAGAAATGGCCAAGATGAAAGGTTCTAATTTTCTAAATGAGTCCATGCCATGGGGACATAGGCAAGCACTCCTAAAGCCAACAAATTTTTCTTATGTCAAATTGCCTCTCACATGTTCTATTCCCAAGCAATGACTTGAAAAGAAACAATGACCATCAACATATATAAAAACCATGGAGGGCCCACCAATTCAATCTTCAAATCTTTAGAGGTTAGCCTGAAACCTCCACATGGATCGAAAATTATAAATATTGCTTAAAAATAAGCATGTCAACGCATCTCAAAACCACAACAAGACCCAGCAAATCAATCCTCAATTATCTAGAGAGTGATGGGAAATTGCACCCTGGAGACCAATGGACACGAGCTACCAAGAAATCAACAACACAAAGATCCCTAGCCAAACACATCGCCAATTATTAAAGCTAACCAGATGAACACATCACACCTAAAAGACACACAACACAATCCTAGCGAATGCAAAAAAGTACATTGATGACCATCTAAATATCTAAACCTTATAATGGGCCCCCATACTATCCTCCAAATATGCAAAACACAAAAAACCAATCCCAAGGTTTCACTTGGTCAATGAACAATAAGCCATACCTAAGATCAATCGTGTATAAAAGATATCAAGGGCTTAGAAGATGTACTTATGGATCCCACATTTTTTTGCAAACATTCAAAAACCAATAATAACTCACCAACTAGAAAATGCCCAAGCCACGTTGCTCAAAAAATACTTTAATCACATGGTGACCCCCACTCAACATCATGGAGAAACCAATCCAAAGCCTCCACATGGATGGTTGATCACAAAAGCAATTGCAGATTGATGATGCTTAACACATCTTAGAGCTCAAAAAATGTAGTGCCATCTACAAATATGAAGAGATGAAGTAGAATTTGTCATATCACCCACAATAGAACCTAAGTGGATGAGCATTAACTTGCCAACAAGAGAGAATAACCATACGAACTGCCACATAATCTCAATCCCTTTTCACTTGCAGCCACCACCCAATTTATAAATGGATTTAAAAAGTATTCAAACCTAGAAAATTATTAGAGTAGTTGACAACAAAATTCATGAACTCGGTGAGAGGTGAAACTAGACCCAAAATTACAATAAATCAGGCTCGATACCATATTGGGTGTTCAAACTCATAATAAATCCCTCAAACTTCAAAGCAACATCTAGACCCAAGCTTTTCACTAAACTAGATTTAAAAATATATTGGGTTCAAAAAAAAATTCCTTTCTACCAATATCATAAAAACATCATGCTCACTCAACTCAAATAATTCCTCTCCTCTAATTGGCAAATGTGAAACTCAAATGAACCCTCTTAATAACTAATCTTGGGTCCACTTTATCATCGAAATACCTAGAGGCAAAAAGAATTTCAACTTGATTAGAGGCAAAATTGGATCCAAAACCAAATTAAACTAGAGTTAAAACACCCACATATGTGCATTCAATGAGCCACCTAGACTTCAAATCAAAGGAAATATAAATGCAAATTAAGATTTAATCAGATTATAATACCATGTCGGTTCCATTCTCCATTAGAGCACAAATACACCAAAATGACACAAACTTGGTGCAATACAAACTCGACCAAGATCATATAAAATCAAAAATAAAAACTTAGTCAGGTCTAACTTTTTACCAAAGAAAATAAACTTCAAACCATACAATCTTGATGCAAGATATATCCATATCCATTCCATCATATGGAAGGCTTTGAGTCCACACAAACCTAAAACAAATGTTAAAGGATGCAAGCCACCAAGAGGACACCACTTGACAAGAGTTTTTGGCACTTGGGAACAAAACAAAGCATTAGAGAAAGTAACACTTGGCAAACACTCAAAGTATCCCCAAAAAAGACATCTTTGAGACGAATCAAAACAAAATTCAACTAGTCCACAACATTAACAAACACAACTGGTTTTTTAAAACTTCATACCTACATTAAAAGACATTAAATAGATGAGAACAAGTGAACCCTCAACCCAACTACAAATGGAAAACATGACCAAACCCAAGGAAACAAAACCAAAGCCAATTCAAGGCAAAAATAGATCCGAACACCATGACTTAAAAAGAGTGGACATGACATAAATTTTGCAAAATTGTTGGTGTAATATTTTATTCACCTCGGATATGTTCTATTCTTAGTATGATATTGCACCTATTTAATAAGTTTACTTGGGATAATTAGGATATTTAATTAGTCTCACCTACGTAGCTAATAGTGGCATGTGTACACCTTGACTTGAGATACACAAGTGACACCACTACCTCATCAATCCTTGATTGATGGTAGTTATGTACCACCTCTATTTATTCAAGGTCACCTCTATCTCAATTAGATTAAATATACTCACCCCTTGATTGAGAGTGATTGAGAATTAACTAGTTTTAGTTGACACATATTCCTTCTATCATGCATATCTAGCTTCAATTAGATCTATCTATCATGGATGTCTACGTTTAGTTACCTTCCACCTGCCATTCATTGACATGCTCTATATAAGCATAGGCTTATTTGTATTTGGAACGAATTTGCATTCTTATTGATTTGAATATAGTTTATTATATCATATTGATTTTCCGATTTCATGCTTTCTTTTCACTCATTTATATTCTTTGGTGGCTTCACAACCAAATCTTACAAAAATCAAATGGTTTCAATATGAATGGAAGCTAAATAAAATACCAACGCCATCAAACCTTAAAAATAAAACACAAGGCAAAAAAAAGTTAGAACTCAATGAGGCATCTTTATCTTCAATGGTCTTCTATCTCTTACAATGGATTTTCCTTTCATGGTCATAGGAGCAAAGCTTCGAGAGGAAGTTGCCTTCCCTTTGTTAGAGAGTCTTTGGTGGACCTCAATGGTGTGGGCTTCAGCATCTAGTTCGCATAGCGGCCTTTATTTTCAAAATGGTGGTGCTTATTCAAGCAAGGACTTGTTTTTCCAACAATACACCATCAAACATATAGTCCCTTCTAGGGGTTATTAGTACAAACAATTCATATCCTAATGTTCCTCCTAACAAGTTGAGCAGTTGCAACAATTGGTGAGCAAAACTTTCAATTCGTAGTGAGTGACAAGATGCTTGTGCTTGCTAGCCAAGACCATTTTTCTTCGTATGAGGTGTTGAGGGTTCCTCAGACCTAGTCAATAAGTCACTACAAGATTATGCCTCTTAACAAGTAGCCTCACCCTTGGAAGTGTCTTTGGTAAAAATTATCTCAATACTAAAGGATTGATCCTTTTGTTGTGCTTTGCTTGCTTCCTCTTTTTTTCTTCTTCCCTCTATCGTTTGCATGTAGCTCTATGAGCTTAATGGGCTCAAAATTACCCCCTCTTTGCCACTTCTTGGTTTTTTATGTGCATAGGACTGATGATTGCTCCATTTCACCTTAATGTGGTAATCCTTGTGATGATTTCAACCATTTCCATGAGCCATGCAATGCAATGAATACAAGCATTTTGAATCATAGTTCTTTAGTTGTTTTTGCATCAAACTCATTAGAGTAAGCCAAGACACCCCTAGTGTTGAGTCTCTCCTTGATGTAGAAAGTAACGCTGCCAAGAGCAATGGATGTTCGGAAGAGTATAGGGTTCTCTCTTTTGTGTAAGTGATGTTCCATTAAAGCAAGCTTCCTGATAAACTCCAACGTGAATATCTAAGTTTTGTGAGAGGCAAGAAGAAGAAACAATGCCATTCTAAACACACATATGATGATATAGAAAATCTCTTTGCGGACATACCAGTCTCCAAGTTGTGGATCAATATTGCCTATCTTGGTAGATTTGAGGCTCTTTGTTGCCTCTGGTTCAAGGGTACCCATCTCCACAAGGACCATACTCTAATTTTCTCCCTATGGGTTTTTCGGAATTATTATTTTATTATTTCATTTTAGTTTTTAATGTACAATTGCTGATCTGAACTTGATCATGAAAGGATAGTAAGTTTAACTTAGCAACTATTCTCGAAGACTAGTCAAAATCGACTAAGCATATAACTTGAAAACCCTCTCAATCACTCCTAACATGATCAATTTCAGTAAGACAAAGTATGCAAGTACATATAGAGGTCTACAAACATTGCAAATGGTTCTATGGTGATCCACACACCTTGGAGTCCAACTCAGTTGAATTAGGTTCCTAAGAAACAAAGCATAAATATTAAAATTAGGAACAGTGTCCTCTATTCTGAAACTGAAGAAAACAAAAGGTTGGCAATTTTGAAAGATTCACAACAGCTTTTCACTAACATATTTAGCAGCTTTTTCCCAAACAGGATAAAGGAGAGGAGGAATGGTTGCAAATGGTGTGTTTTCCAGTCCTGCAACTTTTGACCTTCTTGTTCAAGCCTCTTTTCATTGAAATTAATATATGAACACACTTAATGGGCCATTGTAAGTCATTCTTTCATGCAAAGAACGAGAGGTTCTTGGTGTGCCCTAGGGGGTTGGGTACAGTAAGATAGTGTTCATTTGCAGCATTTGCAAAACAAGTATAAGGATGTTGTAAATCTGTTGATCGTGTTATTGAAGGCCTCATGAAGGAAGTAGCATGTAATATTGCAAAGAGATAGTAGCAAGAAAAGGAGAAGTCCATACTCTCCTAGAACTTTTCCCACATTGGATTTCTCCAGGTTAAACTCTTGTGTTTGTGCTCTGTTCTTGCAATGTTTTCAGTTCGTGTTTATTTCAATTCATGCATGCAATAGTTCATCTTAGTCACAACAATTAAACAATTATTTTCTAAAGCAGATATTCACAATTTTCTTAAGCAAATCATAAGAGAATAGTCATACAGTCAACTAGTTTGTTTATTCAAAAGATACGATTCATGTTGATGAATTAGAGACAGAATTTCCGTACTAATTAAGGATCAATTATACTCCACGCTAACCATATGGACGGATGTGCCTTGCTTTCATGTGTCTATGTATACAAAAGGAAGGTATTCCATAACACCTCGGTTGGGAGGATAAATGATACTCTGATTCAAAAACATACATTCAGCCTGGTACCTGACTTATATCAATTTTGAGACAGAACCTGATAGTTTGAACTAATAACAAATCTATATGCATTAATATATGAAACTTACAATAAGCACGGGCCGCATATGCATGAAACTGAAATGCCACCAATGGAGTTGTTTTATTACTGTATATTTATTTTCATCCATATAGATAATGCAATTTTTTTAGGCCATTAACAACCCTGTAACTGCCCTGCTATGAAAAAGGCAAAATTTAAATCGATGAATGAAGCAAGCAAGCTTGTTATGTGAGGAAAAGAAACACCGATGAGAATTTTATGCAGCTATTTTAAATAATTGTCTAATCAAAGATTACCCCGCCAAGCCTCATCAGATTTTGTGCTGGTTGAACTAGGGTGATTTATGTGGATTGGTAAGGTTGGGTCTACTCTAAATTGTCTTCATGAATTAAACATACAAAATTTAAGCAATACATGTAAGGTAAATGAGAAAGAAATCTACTTGTAGGCTTCCACAGCTGGGTCTCACAGGCCAAATCAGTCTCTTTGTCTTGCTATTGATCTAGAAAACAACTTTTTACCTTTTAGGTTATAACAAGGGTTTGTCTTACAAGCAAAAAGTTCTTGTGTTTTTTACAAGTTCAATTCCATAGTTTAAGTAAGTAACTCGGCAACAAAAGGATTTATCAGAATTAGAATCTTCAGGATTCACAGTAGAAAAAACATGATTGAAGCAATTGTAGCCATGCCAGTACACTTTGAATCGGCCTTTGTACTAAAGTGAAGATCACACATTCGTAACAGAAAGAGTGGGTTTGTACACTTCATTTAAACAATAAATAAGGCAAACGGAAAAACAATCAATTTATGCAATGCTTGTATAGGGAGGTCTCATAAACCAAATCGATATCTTGTTTGGTGGTGACCTTAAAAATACAAATAACTTTTAACTTTTATAAAAATAAATTAAAAAAAATGAAATACCAGATATTCAGAAAAAATGGTGAAATAATTTTGAACAAAAACAATTGAAAAAATAAACAAGATGCATAATTCTTCCAAACAAGTATCTAAAAGTGTCTAGAACTTCCTCACAAAATTTTCGATTTAGGGTCAAGTATGATCGGAGAAAGGGTGGGTCTATAACTGATTCCCTTCAAACAAATTAGGTTCTAATAGAAATTGCCAAAAACAATAAAGAATAAGAATATTAAAAATATATATTTGAGAGAAATCGAATATTTTTTCTTTATCAATTTGAATGTGTTATTGTATTCTGTTTCAAACCAGTTATGTTTTACGAATACGCATAACATATACTCAAGGATCTACCCATTTTTGAAATCTTACAGAACATCCCAAAATCTTTTAACCCCATTATATCAAACATGTGTACTAAACCAGCTATTTCTTCCCTTGAGATGAGACAGAAATATCTTTACCTCATCTGCACTGCTTCTTTCGCGGAACTCTTGCGTGAAATATGTGGGATCTGTTTTGCTGCTGTAAATCCTGCTCCTATTATTTTTGTGGCAAATGGGTAATATATGAGCCGAAGAAGAAAGAGAATGTGCATTGCTAACAGTTACTATTGTTGAGCTCCCATTGTAAGGTAATCTGTTGGCGATGATGCAGTTTTTTTCAGCAGTTGCAGAGGAATATAGCCGGAAATCCTGTGGTCTTTTTGTTGAGAGTAAACGTGTGGTCAGAGCCATCGTGTGTGCGAAAGAAGTGGACGAGTAAGCACGTGACAGGTAGATCAAGGAGACTGCTTCGCGTTGCAAAGCTCAACTTTCACGGAGAACATTGGAATCAATGCAGAAAATTGAAATCTTGGTCGAAAATTTAATGGAAAAAGGGATATACAAAGTTCGAAGTAACGACATAAAAGAGGCCAGAAGAAAAATAAGGAGAAGAATTTTTAATGTTCTCAAGGTCAGGATCGTTTATGGGATAGTTGATTTAGCTAATTTTGTATTATGGGACACTTTACAATGTTAAAATTGTTGGGGTCATTTTTTTATAGGTCTTTTTTTTGGTCTGGCGTTAAAAGTCTTCTATTCTATTCTATTGAGTTTCTACAATTTAATTCAATAATAATTTATTTTATTCTTTTTATTCATTTTTCGGAAAAGAAGTTGACGTTAAATTATTTATGTAGTTAATCATGATGTCATTGTACATTTTACAACTTAAAATAAAATATTTTTTTCAGTTTTTATAGTCTTTGTTGTACACAAGATATAAACCATCTCTTCCCAAATCTTTCTTTTGGCTTTTTCCACCTCCTTATATCACATCAAAGACAATGTGAGTCAGTCTTCAGTTGGACAATTAGGAGATAATTTATCTTTTGAATAGTCTAAGTAGTTGAATTACAGAAATATTGTTTCTTATAGTATGAAATTTATAATAACATTATAATTAATTGCACTAGTATTTTAGCAATAGTTTTTTTATAAGATCTATTTTAAAGGGAGACAATTGAGAAAACAAAAGAGTTTATTATCAAATTAAATAGAAAAAATAGCAATTGATAAAAATATAGTGACAAGATATATTGTTTGTAGACCGTCTTTAGCCTCTTAGATGTTAAAAATCTTCTATTTTACTCTTAGCTCTCATGAAATATATTGAAATCAATGGGAAAATGTCTTTGGAACATCTTACATTAAAATAACATTTTCCATGAAAGAAGTTTTATCACTAGAGCCTTACTTTGTTGGGCTTAGATACTATTGAATGGCTTGGATATTGATATCAAGAGGGAGAGGGAGTGGGAGAGAGAGGAGATTTATTTTATTTTTTTAAATGTTTAAATGTATAGTTATAGGATTATAATGGTGAAATTTGTATATCTATATGAATTTCCATTTAATTTTGGATTTATTTTGAAAGAATGGCCTAATACAATTATATGTCAATAAATAGTGTAATCTTGTTTGAATTTTGGCTCATTCCTAACCCTTCACTCATCCTCATCTACGCAAATTATGCATATTCACTCATAATTTGTCTATTTTCACATATTTTCTCATTCAATTATATTTATTACATCCCCTATATCTAGACATTTATTGTAAGGCCCCAGACATATCTGCCTTGTATGATTGCTTGTATATATATATATATTATATTATACTTCTCAATGAGGTTTTGTATTGTCATTGATGTACTTTATAAATGATGTATTGAATTGGCACATGGTGTTCAACTATGTATTACGAGATACATACATTGTGACTATATATGTGTAGACTATTTCAATGTTCAACTTCATTATTTTCATTATATCTATTATATGTGTGATTATGTTATCTAGTTTAACACCATGCTTATTATGATTATGGATATCTAAGTTTATATTTCTAGATCATGTGACTTTAGAATGAGTTTCAAATGATGTAGTTGTTGATCTTATATCATTCATATTATATCATGTTGGGTGTTATTTGTACTTAAACTATTTATATGGATAAGGTATGCCTAGTGTTTCACTAAGTGTGTAAGCATAGGTTTTGTCCAATGTTGGTTATTTGGAGACAATTTCATTTGGATAAATATGTTATGTGTGTCTACTCGTTTCACTTGATTTAAGTTGTGAGATCTATCTTGTGATATCTACGAAACCAAAATTTGAATCAAAGTTGATTATGGATTCACGTGTTGTAAATAAATCAATAATATGTATTTCATCTCTTCATTTTTATTTGCATCTATCTAGTTTCCACATTTACTTTTATGAAGTGTTTACAATTTATTTATATTAAATGTGAAAGCTACCTATTTAATTATCATCATGGAATGTTCTTATGCATTCAAACATTGTGATATTTTAAAATGTATTTGAAATTTAAAATATTGTTTGGGCTTTATGTATTAGCCATTATTCAATTGAAGTGTTAATTCATTTGGGTAAGAATTAATTTAATGAATATTGTTTGGAAATGTCAAAAATATTAATATTTATTTCCCTGAGTTTGATTTCTAATTCGGGAAATATCTTTGACTGAAAATATCCAATTTGAAAAATTCTATTGAAAATAACCATTTGTGAAATAATTGGGAATAGGAAATAAAAGAAAATCTAAAAGGGGGTTTAGGAATTTTTTGAAGGGTTTGAATGAAAGAAAAAGCTCGCTTTCTTATTATCTTTTCCTCTAGCTTGAAAAAACCCTCTCCCTCCTTGTTTGAAGTTTCACTTGATTTAAAAGTGGATTTGAGATAACTATTGGATTGTTACACCTATGAAGGAAGAAGTTCCTACAAATATTGCTTGCAGAGTGTGGAGGCAAAAAGATTTCTTCAAAACCTTATGTGGGAAAATTACATTGAGTATCAAGACACTCCTCTTTTTATATTTTGAATTATGCTTATTTTTTGAACTCTCTACCATGCCTACATTAGATGAATAATATATCGTGTTTAGTTCTTAGGTTTCATTCAAATTTTGAATCTAGATTAGATTTAATTTAGTGAATTTAATTTTGTCTTTATATTTTTTGAAAAATATAATCTCAAGATATTATGCTAGTAACATTTTCTCAAGTTCTTATGTGATGTAATTAGTATAGTGTTTTGTACACTAGGATCATAAGGGTATATATTACCCATATTTTTCTTAAGTAAAAGGCTAATAGCCTATATTTATTAATAATTTATAAATATGGGTTATAATAAGTATCTTTAGAAACTAATTACAAACGGACGGATGAAAGGTATGATGGAGATGGTGGGTGTTGGCATCAAGGTTGTGCAGGCCTGCGTCCAGTAGGGACACAACCTGCATATGATCGGAGGTGGGGTTTGTGTTGTGTGTGTGGTGTGGACCGCACGCAGGGGGGTCTTTTTGGTGTTCGGGGTGGGGTTTTTTGCTTTCAGGGGTGGGGTTTATCTACTTTCTAGGGTGAAGCTATTTTGCTAGCTGATTTTCTAGTTTGGTGGGAGGTTTTTGCATGGCGGAGAAAGCATTGTCTTTAGTGGTTGATGGTGCCAAGGCTTCGATTGGCTCCTCCTTAGGTTTGCATGCGCAACATACGAAGACGTTCTATGCCAGTGAGGGTTCAAAGTTGAAGAAAATCAATGGTTGTTGGCCTTGGAGTCAAGATCGGTTGGTTTTGGTCCTCTCCCTTAAATCAGTTGTTGAGGATGTTTTGTACTAGAGCCGACATGCTCTCATTTGCAAGTTTCTTGGTATTCAAATTCCCTTGTCTACTTTGGATGCTTGGATCAGGCGTTCTTGGCAGATTGAGTGGGATATGGAGATTATGCTTGTTGCTAACAATTATTTTTTTGTTGTTTTCTCCAATATGGCTGATCAAAATCGAGTTTTTGAAGGAGGGTCATATTTTTATAATCATGTTGGATTGTTTATCAAATCCTAGCACATGGGTTTTAATTTGGTTGAGGAGTTGTCATCTCGGGTTCCTGTTTGGGTTCGGCTGTCGTGGCTTCCTCTGGAATTTTGGAGAGAAGATATTTCGCAACGAATTGCTTCTTTATTGGGCAAGCCTGCAGCGGTTGCCCAACAAACCCTTGATAGAAAGGTGATTACTTTTGCTCGCATTTGTGTGGAGGTGGATCTAAATAATCCACTACTAGATTCGTTGGAGATTTGTCTTGGCTCTTCGTCCTGGATTCAACAGTTAGACTATGCATCTATCCCTTTCTGTTGTCTTATTTGCCATGAGTATGGCCATCTTCAATGACATTTCCCTAGGGTTAAAGATTATCAATCCACTAATCCCCCCTCTTCTTTGGATTTTTCAGTGGGTAATGCGGACAAGAGGAAAGCTCCCATGAAGGACGATGTTGTAGGAAAGGATAAGGATGGTTTTATACCAGTTCAATCGAAGGCTAAGGGATTGGGTTTGAAGCGGACTTTGAAAGATTGCCAGGTTGATGAGAGTTTTAACATATTTGAAGTGTTAGAGATTGTTGCTTTGGAGGAGGGGATTCCACCATCTATCACTCCTGCAGTTGTTGATGTGGGTATGGCGGTTGTGTCAGTTCTTGAGTCAGGTCAGGATATTTTTGGAGTGTCGGCTCCACAAAATGCTTTGAATAAACATATGCAAGATGATATTGGGATGGTGGATTTGGCTAAGGAGGTATTAGCTTCTCATCCAGGTAAGGGGTCCTCTCAGGGCTTGGGGTTGCACCAGCGTATCCTTAAGAAAGGTCCTTCTGACAACTCTTCAAGAGGGCGTAAGACAGATTCAGAGAAGATTAAGGTTGTTGGGGATTTATTAGTGGAATCAGGGTCAGTTAAACCCATTGATTTTCACTTCTCTCAATCCCCTTTATGATTGTTCTCTCTTGGAATGTGCGGGGGTTGAATAACACCTCTCGTCAACAAGTTATTCATGCTTTGGTTGTAGTTCATTCGCTATACATCTTCTATGTTCAGGAGACTAAGGTTTCAGTTGATTTTATGCTTCATTTTGCTTCTTGTATTTGGAAATATGGTCAGTGTCAGTGCATTGGATCTCAAGGAAATTATGGAGGTTTAGCTCTTTTTTGGAATTCATGAAAGATCTCTCCTCTTTGGTGGATTTCTAGTCAATCTTCTATCTCCATGGTTGCATCTGATTTGCACTCTAGTGAGACTATTCTCATTTCTAATGTTTATACTCCCATTGATATATGTGGTAAGATCTATTTGTGGGCTCATATAAGGTATGTTCGCTCTTGCACTCCTTATTTGCCTTGGATATTAGGTGGTGATTTCAATTTTGTATTGATTTTGGAGGAGAAAAGAGGGGGTGTGCCTAGGTTAGGTCCTACTTCCGATCTCTTTCGTGCTTAGATGGATTATCTTGCTATTGTGGATGTTAAGCCATCTAATGGGATTTTCACTTGGAACAACAGATGAAGTGGACAGAAAGCAATCTCAGAATGACTAGATAGGTTTCTTGTCTCCTATTTTTGGGTGGGTAGGGGTTTTTCTACTTCTTCGAAAATCCTTAACTGAAGAGATTCTAATCATTGGCCCATTAAATTTTTAGTGTCTTCTTTGGTTGTTCCTAAGAATCCCCCCTTTAAATTTCAGTTGATGTGGCTTTGGGATTCTTCATTGTATGATTTAGTGGCCAAGTGGTGGGGAGAGGGATGCTTGACTTTTGGGACAACTATGTATTTCTTTGTTAAGAAACTCCAATATTTCAAATATCAACTTAAGAGATGGAACAAGCTCTGTTTTGGTCACCTTCAGTCCAAGAAGAGGGATGCTTTGGACCGTCTTGTTGTGATTACTCACCAAATTCGAGATAGTGGTTTCATAGATGATCTTGGAAGAGCAGAGTCCTAGGCTATGTGAAATATGGAAGAGTGGGAGCTTCGTGAAGAGATTTATTGAAAATAAAAGGTTTAGATTGATTGGCTCCAGGAAGGGGATAGGAATACTGCCTTTTTTCGTCATTCTATGTAGGCTGGTCGTAACAAGGAGCACATTTATTCTCTAGTGACTTCTAATGGTTTGCAGATTTCCTCTTTGGTAGCTATGTCTCGGGAGGCCCGACAGTTTACTCTGCTCTCTTTGCCAAAGATTCCCCTCTTGTTGTTGAGGAGGAAACTTTGGTCCTTTCTTGCATTCCTTCTCTGATCACCGATGCGATGAATGATTCTCTTATTCATTCGATTTTGATGCCTGAGTTAGAATCAATTGTGTTTGGTATGAATAAAGGTAAAGCACCAAGTCTGGATGGCTTCCCTGTTGAGTGTTTTCAAGAGTTTTGGGATATCATCAATCTTGATCTGTTGGAAGTGGTCCGAGAGTCTCTTTGTAGTAAGCAGATGCTTTGGTCCATGAATTATACTTTCTTGGTTCTCATTCCCAAGAAGAAAGGCGCGAATAAGCTCGAATTTTTTGACCTATTGCTCTTTGAAATGTGGTGTATAATATTATCACTAAGTTGATTGCAGAGAGGCTCAAAACTTGTCTTTATGTGGTGACCTCTGATGAACAAGAAGGTTTTGTGCTTGGTGTTGATGCCAAAAATTGGCAAGGTAATAGCCTTCTATGGGAAACTCGGTTTTAGGGGGGGACTTATTGTGCCAAACAAAGTGACCTCCAAATTTTAAAGAAGTTGGCTTCTTATGTAATTCGAGTTTTGAATGGAAAAAGGAAGCAAATATGAAAATAAAATATCTAACTATGGTGGTACTCCAAGATTTAGATTTAAGGCACGATAGACCTATCTCATAAATATGGTTTAAGGGCCCGCTAAGCGATATGCTATGTTCAAAATGACAACTATCAAAGAAAAAGACTTGGATAATTTATCTCATAACATAAAATCATTTGCACATAGTTTTGCTTAACTAAAAGAGTCGAAGACATGGTTCCAAATTGGCATTCCATTCAAATCATTGAAGTTGCAAATAAACTATTCAGAAACAACACAATATAATGTTATCAATAATTAAGAAACAGAAAGGCCAAATTACAAGGGCATGATCTGTGTCTTTACAACTATCTAACAAAATAGAGGCCTGGTGTCTCCTAAATTATTTCATAGATATTCTGAACTAGCACATAGTATTTTGCTTTCCTTGCCTAAAGAGTTCCTTCTTTTGACCGAGAGCTCCTTTCTCCTTCGGGAGGAGTAGTATATATAGCCGAGAACATCCATTGCCTTGGAAGCTTGCAATAGAAATGATTCCCCATCATGAATCATAATGCTTGCAACAATGATTCATCGTGGTTGTTGTAACAAAAAGATTCCCGATCATGAACCTAGTCGCTCGCCGGTCAGGTGCATCCCCTGCAAATGATGGTAGTGGTCTCGCTTCGTCCTGTGTAAACAAGTGTCGCTTAGAGTGGAAACTGGCACAACACGCGGTGCAATATGGTAGCCAGGAATTTACGTCACTCCTTCTTATTTAACCATGCTAAGAGGTACGTGGCGACTCTTCACAAACCAAAAATCATCTTCCTCGTCCCTTGCTGAGAGTTTGTGACAAAGAGACATGTGGCAACTTCTTTAGTGTTGGCATGGTCTGTGGGGCCCAACAAATTTTTCTAAGGCAAAGGATATGTGGCAGGAAGTCGGGGCCCGAGAGAGAAGAGAAGGGAGGAAACCCTTCGGTAAGCGATTTACCGACACGTGACCTCTTGGCGCAAAAATCCTAAAAGGCAAAGTTGGATGCCAAATGCTTTATCGGCGAGGTCGAAAGGCAGACAAAACATCAAAATAACCCAAAGGGAGCATGGGGTATTTTAAATATCCACACCTAGCAAAAAAATTTTTGATGGGGTGGTGGTGGCTTCTAAGGTTATTCATTCTATGGAAACTTCTAAAGACATATATATGTTCATTAAGTTAGACATGGCTAAGGCTTATGATAGAGTCAAATGGAGTTTTCTTCAGAAAATTCTCTTAGCTTTTGGTTTTAGTCCTGATTGGGTGAGTTGGACCTGAGTTGTGTTACTTCTTTTGTGTTCTCTGTTATTATGAATAGGGAACCTTCAAAGCCTTTTGGTGCATCCAGGGGCCTTCACCAAGGGGATCCTCTCTCCCCTTATATGTTTATCACTATGGCTGAGGGTCTGGGCCATTTTCTTAAGTTTCACACCTCGCAAGGATTGATTCATGGGTGGCAATGGGGTAATGGTTTACCACAACTCTCACATCTCCAGTTTGTGGATGACACTGCTCTTATGGGTTTGGCTCATCTTCAAGAAGTTGAATCCTTCAGACAAGCCTTGGATATTTATTTGGTTGCTTCAGGTCAGAAATTTAATGACCATAAATCTTTTATTTTCTTCTTTAACATTCCTCCAGCTATTCAGTAGCGTATTGCTAACATTCTACGGTTTCATATCAGGACTCTTCCCTTTGTGTATTTGGGCATTCCTCTTACAGTTGGTAGGCATCCAAGGTCCTCTTGGCAGATTTTGCTTGATAAGTTGCGGCAGAAGGTGAATCATTCGACTCATCGTTGGTTATCTTGTGTTGCTCGCTTGACTCTTCTAAAGTCTGTTATTCAAGCCTTTCCTATCTACAGGTGCTTTGTTCAAGTTGCTCCCATGTACTTTTTATGGGAATTTGATGCTCTTTCGCATCAATTTCTCTGGAAGGGTAATTTATCAACAACAAAATGGATCTTAGTTAAGTGGGAAATTATGTTTCGGCCTAAGGAAGAGGGCGGCCTTGGCTTGCGTTCTGCTATCTTGAATGGGAAGGCTCTTGCAGCTAAGTTATATTGGCGATGGTGCCTTACCCAGGATTAGCATTGGGCTTGTATCCTTCCCCATAAGTATCTTAAGGATGTTGATGTGTTTGATGTTCCTTGCTTTCCTTTGGTTGGAAGGGGTTTTATGATCTGGAATACTCTGAAAATTGGAGCTCAGTTGGTTAAGAAGGGTCTTTTCTAGATATGTCATTCGAGATCACAAGCTCTTTTTTGGCTCAACTTGTGGGATGGTCATCCTTCTATCCTTTCTACTCATCCTCACTTGCATCCCCTTTGTGATATTTTTACTGTTGTTGGTTGGTTCACTGTTGTTCATTATAAGATTGCTCATGATTATGACCTGGTTGTTTGGTATCGCTGGAAACTTCCTTCTGAATGGCCTCCTGGAGGTTCGGTGGAGGAAAGGGCCGAGTTGGCTCAACTTCTAGAGTCTCGGGAATGCACTACCTTGGTTGGGAATGATGTTCTATCTTGGGCTAGTAGTGATGTGTCTGGGAAGTTTTATGTCTTTGCTGGGTATGGTGAGCTGGTGCAACAGACTTTTGGGGACATTTGGGTTTCCAGGTCGAAGCACATTTCGTACAAGTTCTCTTGGCCGAAATGCAATTTTTTCTTATGGTTGGTGGTCCACAATCAATGTCTTACATGGGATAATTTATGAAAGCGAGGTTTTCAAGGCCCCTCATTGTGTGTGTTATGTCGTCCTAGTGAAGAGAGTGTCTCTCATCTCTTCTTCCAATTCTCCTTTTCTAGACATATATGAATTTGTGGTGGGAGGTGTGGAATCAAGCTTGTTGGAATGTCACGTCTTTGGTTGAGTTCTTTGATCAGTGGGGCAAGGCCCTAGTCAAAACCTCTTTTCTTCAAGTTGCTTGGACTCTTGGCCCTTCCTTTATTCTTTGGCATATCTGGTTGGAGAGGAATCGAAGAATCTTTCAAGACAAGCTATTGGAGGCCAAGCATTTGTGGTGGAAGATTCTCCACTCTTTGGGGGAAACTGTTTCAGAAAAGTGTGACCTTTCAGAGGTTGTGGATCCTGCTAATGTTAGTTGCTACACCCATCTCCATCTTCCTCTTCCCCATGGCCAGCTCATGAGGAAGAGATGCAGACACCCTCTCTACAAGATCAACAGGGAGGGGAGGTGGAGCCCTCCTCCGCATGGCAGCCTAAAAATCAACACGGATGGATCTTCGAGGGGAAACCCTAGTCCTATTGGCATTGGTGGAGTGGGAAGAGATAGCATGGGGAATGTTCATTTCATCTTTTCTATTTTTAAAGGTCATCATACCAATAATTTGATGGAGGCTTTAGCTATTTTGCATGTTGTGGAGCGTGTTTGTGCTCTTGGTGGGAGACGTCTGATCTATGAGTCAAACTCACAGGTGGTGGTGCATATGTTGACTTGACAATATTTTGAGGATGTTAGTTGGAGATTGGTGTTGGTGGTTAATCAGATTCTTCATTTGTGTGACTCTCTGGAGTCTATTACTTTTACTCATATCCCTCGAGAGTAGAAAGGTGTTGTAGATTGTCTAGCCAAATGGGCTTTTGATCAAATGCAAAAATGGAATATTAGAGTGAAGGATCAATAACCTGTAGATTTGTCTCATCAGTTGAATCACTTAGTGGATCTTGATAGGGTTGTTTGATGCCCATGCTTTGTATTTCTTCTGTTTTGAATTAATTTTTACCCCTCCTTTATTTTTATAATAAGTATCTTTGCATCAAAATTGATCACACTCTAATCAAACCAAATTGCTACCATTTGCAACTATCTGTATACATACAAACTTGTGTTTTGTATACACATATTTACAATAAAAGTGAAGATTATAAACATGAATATCATATACACATTAGCCTGATGTAGACCTGTGTCTTAGCAAGATACTTTAGAAGCATTCCAAAATCTGGTTTACAGCACCATCTACCCTTTCAAACAACATTATGGTAGTTTCGTACCAAAACAATCCCATCACTGATTTTTTATTTTCTTCAAAATGTTGCCTATGAGCACCAAATACCCTTACATACACCGCAAACCCATGTGTTACTTGCAGTGAACAAAATTTTTTGTTTGCCTGAAACTCCACCTTTGTTACCAAAACAAAAAAATGAGAAGGCATGTGCCTTATTCCTCCATTTGCACAATCTCCACCGAATTTTCACCTTGCACTCCATTACCCTTGTCCAGATTTTGAGAATTAGCAGTTACATTGATATCAATAATGCCACGAGGTGAATGAAAATTGTTTGGATGAAGGTGAGGTTGAAGATTATTTTGTGGTACCACCTGGGTTGAAAGATGAGCTCTTTCTAAATGATGGTTGATACGATAGGCAACATGATGACAATTATGTTGGAGAAGGAAATAAACATAGTGTTATTTCTCCATGAAACATTTAGAAACCTCCCTTCTCAATTGATGGCTATACCTCAACAGGGCCCTATTTAGAGGACTTGGGTCACTATATTCAAGTGAGACTTTCAGAGTGTATGAACATGAATTTTCACCCTTAGTGCAAATTCCCCTTTTACCCCTTTACACTTTAGAAACCAAATCTAAAGGCGAAATTCCACCCAAGCCCACTACCTTCGTTCCACTTGGCGCCTATTTTGCTTGTCGGTGGAAGCGTTTTTGTCTAGGACGCTCGTGCTGCGCACAAACGTCTACACAGTGTGCTAACATCCTTGACAGATTCCCACATCTAGAGCCTATAGAGGCATTACAATTCCCATTGGGAGTCGACTTGTAATTCCCTCTTCGGTCGACCGACCCAAATATGGTCATTTCTTTCCTCTCTACTTCATATTCACTCACCTTCATTCATTTCATGGCTGGTTGATCTCTTCACATCCACTCTACACTCTCTCCACAATTTCTTCTATCTCATCACAAGATCCAAGTAGCTTCCTCACCATCTCTTCACAAACACCTTGCACTTCACAGCAGCAACATCAACACTCCATCACTTCAGTATAGCAAGTGTGGAATGAAACACCATTGCAGCAGAGGCTTGAGTTCCTCTCATTTTCTCCCCCACTAGCCTTGAGTGTTTTGGGCGGAGGTGGTAATATTTCACTCCTCTCATCTATTATTTGGTTGAGTAGCATAACATTGTACTGTAGTGTCTTTGTGTACTTTACTTCTTTTCCTACTTTTCTATCTATTTGGTTGTCTGTGGAGGTGCAAACACCAAAATGGGGGTTTGACTAAGGCAAGCCCCTATACAGCCCCAACACTTTCTTTGTCTCTCTCTTTGTCTCTCTCTCTTGTGTGTAGGTATTGAAGATATTCACGCGCTGGAGGCTTCATCACTTGTATGTTCATAAGAGTTTCCTTTCCCTTCTTCTCCTTATATTTATCACTTCTATTTCACTTCATTCTAGTTCTATCACATTTTGTCACTTTATCATACTCTCAAAGTTCTCAATAATCGGATTGCTAGTAGTCACTTAGTTGTTTTATGAGATAAACCTACTTTTTGATTCGTACGAGATGCCAGTGCACCTCAGGGACACCATCGTCTGTATTATGCGCTGACGTCCTTTGGCCGAGAGCTTGGCGATTTGTCCAGAGAATCTCTGTGACCTGCTCTTTATGATTCTAGAACTCTTGTCACTGTCCTTTGAGGTAGTTTAGGGAATTTCAACCCGTGAGGGTCTCTGAATGAAGAGAACTCATGAGTAGCGAATCCCCCTTCTCTACATTTTGGTGAACCTGACATGAAGAATAGTGTTCTTCGAAAAACTAGGAATTTATTTACCCCTACTTGGCGGGGTCATAACTTTTGACTCGGTGCTCGAAATTCAGAACTGTTTGCATCGTTGGAATGGTCTTCTAGAGAACTAGTTCAATCCCTAAAATACAATGCCTTTGACAATTGAATTTTAGGGACCGACGCAAGTTACGAACCCTAATTCCACTTTGAAGACCTCCAAAAATGCAAATTACTAGAACATAGAAAATACCTAAAAAATCGTAATGAATTTAATGTCTTCTTTTATTAGTTTTGTATCTAATTTTGTTCAACATATTAATGATGTTCCATTTCATGCATGTGATCATGACTTGGATTTACCCATGTCACTCGATGTCTTTGATCCTTCTCATGATATCCCTCCTGCTTCGAAGGATATCTTGTTGCAAGAAGCTAAAATCATTGATACCTTTCTTAATATTACTCCACATTTTATTCATTCCAATGCACTCTCTTCTAGAGATGATGCATTTGTGAATGATGAATTCACTACTCATTCCAAAGCACTCTCTTGTAGAGATGATGCATTTGTGAATGATGAATCCACTACTCATTCCAATGCACTCTCTTCTAGAGATGATGCATTTGTGAATGATGAATCTCCTACTCATTCCAATGCACTCTCCTCTAAAGATGATGCATTCGTGAATGATGAATCCACTACTCATTCCAATGCACTCCATTATAGGGATGTTGCATTTGTGAATGATAAATTTATTATCTATTCTAATGCACTCTCCTCTAGAGATGATGCATTAGTGCATGATGAATCTCCTCCCATATTTGATCATGTTTGGATTGATGTTGAGAATATATCTTCGAATAATTGTTCCACTAGTTGTGATAATTCTGTAAATGTAATCTATGTCTCTATTGCCCCTCAAATGCCTAAGAGACCTGTCATTTATGTGACTCCATCTAGTCCTTCTCCTGAAAGGGTTTGTTCTATTGATGGTGTTTCATTTGATAGTTATTCCCTTGATCTTTCTAAGGCTCCCTCTTATAGAGCGGTAGCCCGTACTTATGATACTAGAATGAATAAACAACTAATCCTTCTTCAAGCACCTGAACCTACGACTAAAGCACCTAGTGATTATGATCTCGTCGAGCAACTATGCATTACTCTAACTAAGATCTCACTGTGGGACTTACTTCAGTCTGCTCCAATTTATCAAGGTATGTTTCAGGAAGCCTTGCAAAATATCATCTTTTCTTCTTCCGCTAGGCCGATAGATTTTGATGTGTTGTTAGCATATATTTGTGCAGGTTCACTGAATATTACGTTCCATCCATAAGAACTCTCATCTCCAAAAGTACAAGGGCAAGAATATCCTCTAATGATTATAGTTAACATTAATAATATTGGCATTAGACGTACTCTCGTTGAACCTGGTTCGGTGCTTAATGTATGTAGAATTGATCTATTACCTAAGATTAATGTTGATCCATCTTCTCTTAATGCTTCTTCTATCATCATCTATGGGTTCGATAATGTTAGGAGACAAGATCTAGGTACGATAGTACTACCTTTGCAACTTGGACCCATTACTGTACCCACTCTTGTATATGTTATGTTAGAGAAGTTACCTTATAACCTTCTTCTTGGTAGGTCATGGATTCATGATATGGGTGCAGTTTCGTCTACCTTGCATAAATAAATTAAGTTCATTTGTAATAATAAAGTAGTCACAGTCAAGGCTAAACACTTATGTGAGATGGTAGTTATTGGTCAAGCTTTAGTTGTGACTACTCTTATCCCTTCAGTATCTTCCAATGTGTCGATGTTTACTCTAGTAGTACCTACTACAAAGGACACTCTTGAGATAAACGTCCCTAAGGAAGATCCTTCTAAAGTGAGAAATATTAAGTATGCTCCTTCTACCTCTTCTCAAAGGAATGCATGTCTTGGTGATGATTGGGGTCCTTCAGAATTTACGAATTCCTTCATTCAGGAATGTAAAGTCGACCCGATCCGCTTGGACCTTTCGACAACACCATTCACACCCGCTATCGAAGATGGTTATTACTATGTATCATAGGATGATGTGAATGTGAACTATAATGTTCTTAGTGTTGATCCTCCTTTTGAGGAAGACGATTACGCTTCTGCTAAGGAGGATAATGTTGACAGTCCTATCAAGAAGGATGATGACGATCTCATAGAAGAGTATGTTCCCCCTTGCTGGAATAATGCTCTCTATGAGGATCCTCTTTCTTCTTGTGATTTGCAAATGTGTTATGGCCCTGGCTTTAAGCTCATCTCTAAGTATGGCTATGAGCGTAAGGGTTGTCGACGTAATGAACAAGGTATATTCAGGTCCCTATAGAATTTGCACCTTGTAAAGAGTAACTCGGGGCTTGGTTTCTTGAATGAACAATTTGAACAGAAAATATGATTGAATGTTGACACAACGTGTGCTCAACCTCATTCTCACAAATTTTCCCATCCTCCTTTGTCTTCTATCTTCATATTTTATTCTTGTGAGAAGTCAAACTTTTCTCCGCAAGAGAAAGGCTTGCTTCCCGCTCCTCATCCTTTGTCTGAGCAAGGGCATATTTTGTTGCGGATTCTAAAAGCTCACTTCATTAATCGTCCTCCTCCTACACGCAAGAGATCACATAAAAATTCTTTTTGTGCATACCATCGAGTGTCTAGCCATTCCACTAGTGAATGTAAGGCCTTGAAGGAAAAAATACAACTTTTTGGTTTAGGTGCTTGTTGATGCACCTACCTTTTCTTTGCATGACAAGTGATATCGAGGTTTGCCTCTATCTTGCATGTTCTAAATATCTCACGTGGTTCTCCTCCCTATATGTTGGGGGCAGCGATAACTTGTTCTCGGGGTGTGTGTCCTTCTTAGGGACACCTCTCTCTTCTCTATGTCTTTCAACTTGAGTGTCCCTTGAGTGTACCCCTTCTTCCTTTTGAAGGGTTCCCTAGGACCCCTTTGAAAGCTTTCCTCTCGAATAAATTCTATGGCGTCTAGTCTAGGGGCAACCCGACTAGACCTACTTCACATTCCTTGCATCTAGCTCAGGGGCAGCCCAACTAGACTTCAATTTTCGAACAATGTGTCCCTCGAGTGGAACCCTCTTCCTTTTGAAGGGTTCCCGAGAGATCCCTTTGAAATTCTTCCAACTTAACAATGGTCTGCATGACTGTCTGCTCAATGATACAAGCTCTACTCCGAAAAGGGTTTTGTTTTTATCACTTTTACATCGATGATACTGGTTTTCCTCCTTGAGCGGGAATATCTTTTATCACTTTTACTCTATGATACAAGCTCTACTCTAAAGCGAGTTTTTCTTTTATCACTTTTACTTTGTGATATAGGCTCTACTCTGATGCGGGTTTTTCTTTTATCACTTTTACTCTGTGATACAAGCTCTACTCTGAAGCAGGTTTTACTTTTATCACTTTTACTCTATGATACGTGCTCTACTCTGAAGCAGGTTTTTATTTTATCACTTTTACTCCATGATACAAGCTCTACTCCGAAGCGGGTTTTGCTTTTATCACTTTTACTCTATGATACAGGCTCTACTTCGAAGTGGGTTTTGCTTTTATCACTTTTACTCGATGGTACGGGTTTTCCTCTGTAAGTGAGGATTGCTTTTATCACTCTCTCATCCTTAAAATCTTATGTATACCGGATCAAAGATCCGCATCTTCTTCATCCTGAGTATATGCCCTTCCCTTCTTCATCTCATAATTATTCTATCTATTAATGTCTTTAATTTGGGGATGATGCATAGTATTGAGACAACCTTTCATATTGAGGTCTCGTTCACTTTTACGACTCGAATCCTTCAATGTTCTAACATTTTCATCTTGTGCAGGTTTTTCTACTTCTTCAATCTACTTTACCGAAGCACTCGTCAGTACTTGTGCTCGCTAAAGTGGGGGCAAAATGTATGAATGTGAATTTGCACCCCTAGTGCAAATTCCCCTTTTACCCCTTTACACTTTAGAAACCAAATCTGAAGGCGAAATTCCACCCAAGCTCGTTGCCTTCATTCCACTTGGCGCCTATTTTTCATGTTGGTGGAAGCATTTTTGTCTACGACACCTGCGCGGTGCACAATTTTTTACATGGCGCGCTAATGTCCTTGACAAATTTTCACATCTAGAGCCGATAGAGGCATTACCATTCCCATTGGGAGTCAACTTGTAACACCCTCTTCAGCCGACTGACCCGAATATGGCCGTTTCTTTCCTTTCTACTTCATATTCACTCACCTTCATTCATTTCACGACTAGTTGATCTCTTCACATCCACTCTACACTCTCTCCACAATCTCTTCTATCTCTTCACAAGATCCAAGCAGCTTCCTCACCATCTCTTCACAAACACCTTACACTTCATAGCAGCAACATCAACACTCCATCACTTTAGTAGAGCAAGTGTGGAATGAAAAACCATTACAGTAGAGGCTTGATTTCCTCTCATTTTCTCCCCCACTAGCCTTGAGTGCTTTGGGCGGAGGTGGTAAGCTTTCACTCATCTCCTTTATTATTTGGTTAAGTAGCATAACACTGTTTTGTAGTTTCTTTGTGTACTTTACTTCTTTTCCTACTTTTCTATCTATCTGGTTGTCCATGGAGGTGGGAACACCAAAATGTGGGTTTGACTGAGGCAAACCCCTATACAACCCTCTCTCTCTGTCTCTCTCTCTCGTGTGTAGGTATTGAAGATATTCACATGATGGAGACTTCATCACTCGCACATTCATAAGTGTTTCCTTTCATTTCGTCTCCTTATCTTTATCACTTCTATTTCACTTCATTCTAGTTCTATCACATTTTGTCACTTTATCACACTCTCGAAGTTCTCAATAATCGGATTGCTAGTAGTCACTTAGCTATTTTTTGATATAAACCTACTTTCTAGTCCGTACAAGACGCAAACGCACCTCAGGGACACCAGCGCGCCATACTGTCATATGTATTTTGCGCTGACATCCTCTGGTCGAGAGCTTGTCGGTTTGTCCAGAGAATCTATGTGACTTGCTCTTTCTGATTCTAGAACACTCGCCACTTTCCTTTGAGCTAGTTTAGGGCAGTTCACCCCATGAGGGTATCTGAATGAAGACAAATCATGAGTAGCGAATCCCCCTTCTCTATACAGAGCATCATAAACATTGACAATAGCTTTGTTGTGGGGTAAGAATACGGCATAAATATTCCCCCAACATAACCATTGCCCATATCAAACACATATTTTTGGGCGGCCACGAAGAGGGCTTCATCTTGCAAAAATAACTCATTAACCATTTTCTTCGGTATTAAGCTCATTGAATCTAGACATTGCAACATATCCAAAAGGTTGGAAATGAAAATTGATAGAATATTTGATGGATAAATTATCCTTCTTGCCTTGGTATGAAATATTTCCATACCTATGACACATTTGAGGCATCTGTAGTCACATGGGCAACGAAGTCTGAACAACGTCTACAAATGAGACTCCTCCAAACTACCAGAGAATGGTCGCTCCCAACGTTGAACTAGGAAGAAGACTCTAAAATTTTTAGGCCTATATTCCATCAATACTACAAATGGGAAGAAAATTCAAGAGACTTCACTAATAATGAGCCTACAAAAATAAGCCTCACACAACTCATATCACTGGACACTTGCAACCTTACCAAACTTAACCCAGTATTGAGTAGCAAATAAAAAACCAGGTTCGTTCCTCACAACTACAAACAATATGCAATCATCTACTTGCACTTAGCGATTTAAATAGAATAGAACTTTTAACAAAGCACATTCTTTAATGACACAACCTTTAATGAAGGCGCCATCAAATTATCCTTGACAAACTGTCCAAAAGGCTCCATGTAGCGCATGCCTCTGAAGATTCATACACGTAGATGATAAATACATAGATATTTTGCATAAGTACACATGTGTGTTATGTTCCACAACATCGAGCATTCAATTGAATTATTTATTGAAAGAACATACAAAATGAAAACAAAACATTAAAAATATTTGAAAGGACCAAGTATGCGATACCCTCAAAATTTCCATACAACGAATTTGATTGTAATGACATCATTAGCTAGTAATGAATTTCCATGTGGAGTACAATGACAGAGTGTCACACAAACAATCTCTTACATGTGTTGTAATTACCAAAAAAACTGCTTGCATCATCTTAAATCCCTTTCAATGACATCATTTGTAATCAAAATCGTATGCTAGCAAATGTGCATAGGCTAGATCCACATAACCTAGAATTTGTGAACTACTCAATGAACCTCTTATCAAAAAGGCCTACATTGCACTTGCTTAAAGGATCCAGACTGCCCCTTACCTCCCCTATTCGACTATAAGAAATTCTATCCTTGATTACCTTTCCTCTTTAGACATTAAATCCTCTAGCTTAGGATGCATCTTACCTAGAACAACAATATGAGTAATTTCATCAGATGCTTGATCACAACCGATATTTTCCAAAAAATCAGCCACCAAGTTACCTTCTCTGAAGGTATGAAGAATTTGATAATTTTCCACCTTATCAAGCAAGGACCAAATCTGTTTGACTATATACCCCAACTTTCAATTTTGAATCTTACGATCTTGACAAGCATTTATCAAAATTAAAGTGTCACCTTCTACTTGGATCCTGGTAAGATTAAAACTGACAACTAACTTTAATCCTTGCAGTAATGCATGGGCCTCGTCTGCATTATTAGTTCCAGAGGTCAACTTGAAAGACTTGGCACATAAAACTAAGCCTTTAGACTCCCTTATAACCACCCCTGCTCTAGATACTCCCTGATTTCCCCTTGAAGCACCATCTTTATTCAACTTAAAGAAACCAGGTGGAAGAGGCTTCCAAGAAATAAAAGCTCTATCTACTTGGTGAATTGGCTGGTGAAGGCTCCCTTTAAAAGGAAATGATAAAAGTGGCCATGGCACCATTAACTTTGAATCCCAATCAATGAAGATTGACCCCACATGTTTATTTTCATGCACATAACCATTTACTACTTCGGATATAGATTTCTCTAACAATAGTAAAACCTGATCAATGTTAAACTTTTCTTTTCTGAAGATACATCTATTTCTTGCCCACCAAATAGCCCAAACAATTGAAGACGGAATGATGCACCAAATGCATGCATAAAAGGAACTTTTGTACAACTATGGCGAGCTAGAAAATAACTTCCAAAGAGTGTTTGGGAAGGATGAATTCCAATTAATTTTAGCCATTACAAATAACCAACATGCCTGTGCTACTAGACATAAAAGGAAAAGATGATTAGGATATATTTAGATTTGCGAAATTGAGAGATTTTATTTTGAATAATTTTTCATGGTTTATCAATGGAAAAAGATGAGCGATGATGTACTTGAAATATGAATTGAATAAATTCAAATTTTAGTACATTGTGTTTGTTTATATTTTGTAGGAGGACGAGTCTCATATATTTTTTGTTTTCTTGACCCTTTGGATACAAGGGTCATGAAATTTAACTTCATTTTATGTGCCTTGACATTTTGTGAAAAGGTTGAAGTTTTGACCTAGGATTGAATACTAATGTTAAGAGTAGAGTGGAACCATGTCATGTTTATGGAATTGGGGATGTATCAATATGAAGTATTCTATGGGTCATATAATACCTAATAAATTTAGGATAAAAATATCTAAAATAAATTAATATTAAGAACTTAAAACTTTGCTTATGTTGAAGCCCTTGAGGGAACCATGTAAAATAGTGCTAGACATACTTGGGCATGAACACTTGTGAGAATAACACAATAAATCATTATGAACATCGCTTACATCAAAAGCCTTAAGGATTATGCAAGACTAGTACTATGATCTATTTGTGTGTGAAGGCTCTAAGGGAAATGCAAGGTGGGTATTATGATTTATTTGTGTCTAAAGGAGCTATGAGAGAATAATGCAAGTTAGTAGTGGCACTCTAATTTTGATATTTAGTAGTTCTCTCCCTATTTACATTGGTTCATTGGTACTTTATGTGTCCTTGTAATTTTCTTTCATAAGTGTGATGTTGTGCCACCTCATTACTTAGATTTTGATGGTTGTTACCACAACATCTTATGTGTTATTTTTTGGAACTAATAACCCATATCCAAATCCAAATCTACAACTACATCACAAGAAGACCAAGACAAGATGGATATAAAATTAAAGGTTCTTATTAGACTCGATTTGGTTGATTCAATGTTGTTGAATGTGCATGAAGAGACTACTACAATGAATATTTGGATGAAGCTAAGAGAATTTATTAGGCTAAATCTCTGGTGAATAAAATTTTCCTAATAAATAATTTGTATACCCTCAAGATGGAGGATGGTAGGTTTGTGGCCGAATATATGAATGCCTTCAATATGATAGTTACTTAGTTGTACTTTATAGGAATTAAAATAGGGGAGGAGGATTGGTATATGAATTTTTTGTGTTCTTTGCTAGACTCATAGAACCACCTATTATGACCATTGAGAGCACTACCACCAAGTTCAAGATGGATTAAGTCGTTGCATCTTTACTTTCAAAATAAATGAGAAGGAAGAGCTATGGGTTAGCTAAGGAAGTCTTGAAGGTTTGTGGAAAATGCAAAGAAAAAGGAAAGGAGAAGTATAAGAAAGATAAGTCTATATCCAAATCATGTGGGAGATTTGAATCTCTTGGTAAGTTCAAGGAAAAATATTGGAATTGCAATAAAACTAGATATATAAAAGAAAAAAGCATATTCTAATGATGGGTCTAAGAGATCCTCCCAAGATGAAGGTAAACTTTTTTGTTGCCTTTTCTACTCATGCATCCTAGAAGATGTGTGGTTGGTAGACTTTGGTATATCTTTCCATATGACCTCACATCAAGGTTGGTCAACAAAACATGAATAATATAATGGTGGGAAGGTATATCTAGGATATTATTCTCATCTAAATATTATTGGTTGTGGTAGAGTTCTGATTTGATTCCATGATGGATGAGTTAAGGGGATCAATGGTGTAATACATATCCCTACTTTAGTATGAAACCTACTTTTTATAAGTAAACTAAATGATATTGGTGTGTAAGTTATTTTCTCGAGTTTTGGATTCAATATATTTAGAGTTATTGCTCTTGATAAGGGTGTTCAAATTGGTACTTTGTTTCAACTAGATGCATGCACAATTCAATATGATAATTATTTAATTGCATATAATAAAGAGATTTATAGAGTATTCACCTTCACCATTTGAACTCGAAACAAAGAGGTTCATTGTGTCTACTTCTAATGGTCATATGTTCTACATACCTAATGGTGCTCATGATTTGGAGATAAATTTTATAGCAGGGAAAACAATGTTATGGCAACAAATGATGGGTCACATAAGTGATAATGGTTTAAGGACCCTAAAAAACAAAACAAAAAATTAAGGGTTTAGATAATTTTAATCTTGAATTTTATTTATGTGAACATTACGTATATGAAAAATAAATTTCATTTAATTTTACTTTAGTTCTCATATATCTTCTAGACTATTGGATTTGATTAATAATGATTTATTTGGTCATATCAATACATTCCTTTGATTTATAAATATGTATAATAATATGTTTCTTTCATTGATTATAGTAAAAGGAGATGTGGATATATTTCCTTATAATTAAATTTGAAGTCTTGAATCACTTTAAAGAGTTCAAGGCTCTTTTAGAAAATAAGACTTGTAGGAAGATCAATATTTTGAGTGATAATGACAATGAGTTTTGTTCAACATATATTAATAGATTATGTAAGGACCATGGGATAGAAAGACCTAAGAAAATTCATACACCCCTCAATAGAATGGAGTTAAAGAAAAAATGAATAGGACATTTATGGAGAGGGATAGGAGTATGTTGAGTAGGATTGGTCTAGAATAAAGCCTTTGGGAAAAGGCAGTTACCATAGCTTGTTACCTAGTTCACAGGTATCATGCATTATCTCTTGTTGTTAAGACACCTATGGAGGTGTTGTTGGGGAAAATCCCTCATTGAGACATCTGTGTGTCTTTGGTTTCAAGGCACATGCACATGTGCCTAGAGAGAAGTGGTTAAATTTGGATAAAAAGGCTATAAAATATATCTTAATGGGCTATTGCATTGGTGTGAAAGGATGTCAATTTTAGGACCATTTGTTGAAGAGATTTTTGTATAGAATAAGTGTTATCTTTAGATAATTTAAGTATTCTTCCACATTATTGTAGCTAGAGAAGGATAGAAAGAAAGATGTGGTGCAACTAACCTCAAAGATCAAGAAGGTTGAACCCGTTATAATAAGGTGACATTTACCTTGCAATCCTAGGTATTTTTCATGTATCTCCATGTTCCTTGGAAGGTGTACCTAGAAACATAAGGACATGTTGGAAAAATATTCTATAATTATTTATTTATGATATGTTGTAATTACACTCATGTATGAAGGGCATAGTCAATTATGATGGGGATAAGACATAATGGTAGAATATTCTTTCTAGGCATCCACTTTGGTGATGGGGCTATATAGAATTTCAGGTCGGTGCATTTTATTTGCATTTTGTCCATAGTACATTGTCAAGTAATGCATGACAGTTGTCAAAGTTTTCAAGAGTAATAGATCACTTATATTTGACCAATTTTGATTGGTTATGGGTTAGGCACCCATGTGAAGGATATGTGATAAAATAAATATATGTTTATAGGTGGACCACTAAAAATTGCATATGGTTTTGGAGGTGGTATTTGTATCTTGTTTTGAGATACCATAGTGGTATTCTCACATAAAATTTCCTATAAATTAACACCTTTGGATAATAATATTGCATCATTGTTTTCAAGTAATAAAGTGCTTCCAGATTGAAGACATTTAAGCAATGGTAAAATTGAATGTATTATAATCTCATATGTATTTTAAGATAATACATGCTTGTTATCTTTTCTTGGTGGATTTTTTACCACAAGGGTTTCTCCACATAAATCCTACATTGTGAGATGATCTTCTTGTGTTGTAGTTTCTATGCCACTCTTGTTGCTTCTTTCTTATGGTGAAATAATCTCCATTTCTTTGATTATGTTCATATAAGTTAGTTGTATAAAGAATGTTAAGTGGTTGATTTAAAAATTAAAAAGAAGATATCTTTATGGATTTTCCATATTATGGAAACCTTATTTCATATTTGTAGACAATCTCATATTTTCATGTGGTCTAATCTTTGTACCTCAACCAATATATTATTAGGTTAGAGATATTTATATTGTTGCAACAATATTCTCCTATTTTCCCAATATAATCAAAAGCCCATAATGTACCTAAAGAGGAAGAGATCTCATATAGTTCTAAAGAATAGATAAAACCTCCACCTCAACCATTAAGGATGTCCACTTGGCAAACACAACAATCATAAATATATACTCCCTCTTATTAGAGATGTTTTTTTGCTTTGATTACTAACATTGATGAGCCTAGGATTGTAGAGGAGTTTATGGGTATGGATGATGCAGATTCTTGGAAGGTAGCCATGGATGAGGAGATGGTTTCTTTAAAGAAAAATAACATAGTGGACATATTACCTTTGCATGATGGACGAAATTCAATTCCATGAAAATGGGTATTCAAAATAAAAATAAGGTCTAATGGAAATGTTGAGACATACAAGGTGAGATTGATTTCCAAGCATTATTCCTAGTTTGAGGGAATATATTATGGTGAGATTCCCTAGTAGAAAAGCTCACATCCATTTGATTGCAATGAATGACCTTGAGGTTGAGCAAATGGATGTGAAGACTAATTTTGTAACTAGTTTACATAGTAACTAATTTTGTAAACTTGCAAAAGTGTAGTGGTTATGTGTATAAGGGCTACAGGCAGTGAGGTGAGTGTCAATGAAATGTAATTAAAAAAAGACATTCACTAAAACTACTTTAAAAACTGTGTAGATTGCTACAGGAACTTTGCAAATTGTTGAGTAAATGCTATAAGAATTACATGAAAAAATATAATTTTAAAGAACTAAATCTTATTATAATCAAAATAAAAAATTATAAACTATTAGAAACCATTATATATAAATCATAAATAAAATTGATTCAACAAACTACAATTTAGAAACAAGATTAAATTGAAACTAAAATGAAATAAATAAAAACATACAACAAAGTCACCATCATTTTGTAAGAGTGGGCCCTCCTCTCCTTCCATGAGAAGATTAAAACATTGCTACAAAACTCAAGTCATGAGTTCATATACTCATTTTAAAAAAAAATTACAATGTGTATTATCTATATTATTATCATTGTTATTACATTGTTGCATTATTCTCTAAACTCCACATTATTTTCGCCTCCCTTCTCTCACAGCTATTACATTTTTGTGTTCCCTACTATTATATTATTTGTATTCTATTCTATATCATATTCTCATGCTTATTACATTGCCTTTATATAATGAATAAGGTGTGTAACTTTTTTAACAAATATACATAGTTGTTCCTACATTCACAACTCTCCTCTCTCTTTTGTGGTTTGAAATCTCACAAAATAGAGAGATCTCAAATACAAGGAGTAGTTTTATTTGCTAATAACCAATCAACCTAAAATAGAGGAGTTGATTTGGCTTGTTACCAAAAAGCATAACAAACATATTAATTCATTACAATAGAATAATATGGAGATTTATTTTTGGACCCTAGCCATTACAGCAACGTATTAAAATATAAATGAAGTAGAAAATTATTTATGAGTTGTGGTAGCAATTACACCCATGAGCTACAAGATGTATTTGTTCTCCTCATTCAATTGCATGTTACATGATATATTTTTCAAAGCTAAAATGACAATTCTTATTAGTAAATACAATCCAATAATTAATTTTCATATTTTACCCCAAAACTAAATTAAATACCACTTATTTATATTTAATCATATGCAACACAAAGGTGGTAAAATGATATGATATGTATGAAAATTGTGTATAAAAATGGGTATTAAGGTGTAATTTCCCTTACTCGGTTTTCCCTAGAGTTCATCTGTTGATTAGGTTTAAGAATTCTTCTTTTCCAAATGAATGTTCTCTTAATGGAA
Organism: Sequoiadendron giganteum; assembly: GCA_007115665.2. Lineage (NCBI taxonomy): Eukaryota > Viridiplantae > Streptophyta > Pinopsida > Cupressales > Cupressaceae > Sequoiadendron > Sequoiadendron giganteum. The sequence continues at coordinate 598,775,594 of CM021102.1, read as the reverse complement.
TAACCCTAGATAAGAATCTTGTATTCACCATATTAACAACATATTTGTTAGCATTAATATCTAGATATCCAAAATATAAGCATAATCACAAAATTAAGAATGAAAACAAAAGAGGAGTGGCATGGGTAGATCCTCCCGAAGCTATCCATCTAAGCCCAAGGGCACAAGAATCCCCTCAGGACAACCAACCCCTTGGCTCTGAGTTGAACGTCCAAACTAAGACCATTCCATACTCGGAGTGGTGTGCTTAGTGGAAACACTGGTACTTGTTTTCTCTAACCATGCTAGCACCTCGAAAGACACTTGACTTATTGGGGATAGTTGGGGGAGCGAATAAGTGGCCCGGGCCTACCACCCCTCCAGGGCCACAATAGACTATGAGTGGAACCCCCACCCCTCCATAGCCCACCTAGGCCTTAGGACTAGGCAAACTATGAGTGGAATTTCCACCCCTCCAAGGCCCATCCCTGCCTTGGGTTCCAGGGGCGGACTTAAGTGGGGCTTTTAGGCACCACTTCCCTCACATCCTTCCTCCCAATAAGCATGCAAACACAAGGAAGAGAATCTTTTAGCAATCAAATACGTTTTCTTTTATTACTAATTATTGAAGTCAATATCAACATCATTATCATCATGATAATATTAAAGAAAGCATTACACCAATAATCAGACTATCAATATTTGTTTCTTACATTCAAAATATGCTAAATATTATTGCTAAGTGAGTACATCACCTGAGTTGCTATATCTCTCCATGTTTCCTTACTCGCCTCCTTCAACCTTTTACTAAATTGATCATAGGATGAGGACAATTCATAAATATACATAATCTACCTATGGTTTATATTAAAGAGTCATCATTACTTATAAGTATCATTATTACATAATCATGTATACGTATATATATATATATATATTCTTTTACTTATATCCATTAGTACTCATATATATATGTTTATATAGTCATTCTTTGCTTATTCATATATATTCTTTATTCATTGAATATTATTCATTATAAAATTTATCTATATCCATGCATATATACTTGTATGCCTATTAAATAATATATATATATAGTAAATGGCTCTATATTCCAATGCATAAAAATCATTGTTGCTGCTGTTATAAATTGTAGATCCTATTCCTCCATGTTTTTCCCTCTTCCTTATTTTCCTTCCTTCTATTTATACCATTCAAAGTAGGTGACTCATGGGGGAATGTATTGTTTGGTGAAAGAGGTGACTTTTCATAAAATATATCCCTTTGTTAGATTTAATTGTTGCCTTTTAAGACTTATTATCACAATAATATATATTTTTAAAAATAATGTATTATTACTAATAATTATGATATTTCAGTTTTATACTTATTTTATTATTTTATGTTGATGTTTTATTGAACATATTTTAACATTAAAGTATAATAATAAAACCAATTTGCTAATATCTTATTATTATTTTATTCTAATGTATTACAATCTTTGATGTATAATGATTATAATCTTTATTTATTATTATTATTTTTCATATTAAGTTATTTAATACTAGAATGTAATAACAATAATTTGTCTATATATATTATTATTATTTATTATTTCATATTTATATATTTTTATATTGATATGATACACATTTATTTAATATTTAATATTAATATTGCTATTTATTTTATTTATTAATGTATTTGTATTTTAACACTTGGTCTTTATGGTTTTGCTATTTTGGGGACATGACATAAGGTATGTGAAAAAGGATAAAATATGGGATGAAATGGAATGTATATGCCTCTCATCAAATACTATTAAGCTTTAAGAATTCCTCCAGTTCTCTAGTTGGTGATACTCTTATGAGGCTTGCTCTGCAAGTGTATCATAATCATGATTTATTGAATAATACATCGAGTTTCTTTAAAGTGTGAGCTTTTTCTCACAAAAGGGTTTTCCCCACGTACACTTGTGTTATGGTATTTATTTTTTATTTTTTTATTTAAATGCGTTTCTTCTTTTTGTAATTGTCAAGAGATCGAAATTCACACAACACTCCCCTCAAAATATTATCTTAGGAAATGTTTCTAAATATATTATACTCAATTTATAGGCTATAAGATTAGTTTTTGGCCAATTTTTTTTTTAAAAAGTGGTTGCTTGGCACCACATACAAGGGTGCTCGTTATGTAGATCTCTTCAAGTACCTCAATTTTAAAAAAGAGCCCAATTGATCCATTGAATAAAAAATTATGGCCTTTAGAAGTTTTCTTAGGAAATGTAAAAAAATTATTGGACACATACAAGAGATTTAAAGAGTTACATAAATTGATCAACTTATGATGTGTATATGACATGCCATAAGGCATTTTTGTTTGGGAGATAATTTGGGTACCATTTTTAGGTGGTTTTAGCTCATGGGTTTCTAATTGCCATTTGATGGTTTCAGGTTTTTGCATCTACTATATACTAGATGCTTGAGATGGAGGTTTTACATAGGATTTTTGTAAATATTATTAAGATTTAAGAATTCCTCCAATTATCTGGTTGGTGATACTCTTGTGAAGGCTTGCTTTGCTAGTGTATTGTAATCATGATTTGATAAATAACACATTGAATTTCTCTAAAGTGTGGGACTTTTCTCTAATTTTATCCTTATGTACACCTATGTTGTGGTATTTATCTTTTTATTTTATGTTTTAATCTATTCCTTCTTTCTATAATTGTTAAAATATTAAAATATGTGCAACACTCCCCTTAAAATATTAGTGTAGGAAACATTCATATGTATTGTGCTTCCTTTCAATATAAAACACAAGAAATCATTACTTAATAAAGTAATGCTTAAGATATTTACCATTACCTAGAAAATCCATTAAATCTCTAGTTAAGCTTTTCAAATGATACACAATGTGATCATAATCCTCTACAATTTCATATGGCCCAATCCATAAAGGATCAAACTTTCCATGTTTTCCTCTATCATTTAATTTGGCATTCCACACAAGGATCATATCTCCAACCTAGAAGTCTATTTGCAATACCTTCTTGTGAAATAGATGTTTCATTATGGAGTGGCATGACAATATTTCTCATGTTCAATCATCTTATTTTTACCCAACTATGTTACTTCCACAAATATTTGAGTGATTATGTTGTTTTCTCCACCTTCAACATCCTATATAAATTTATATATAATTATTTTCAAATTGATTATAACTTTGGCATTTAGTTCATAGACTAATTTAAAAGGGCTACTTCTAATATCTACCTTGTAGGTCACTCTATCAACCCATAGTGCATACTTCAACTTCTCATCCCATATTTTTCTTGTTTATATCAAGTGCTCTTCTAGTGACGTTCATGGGGCTTTGTTGTTGTACTCAACATGTCCATTTCCTTGGGAATGGAAGGGGGACAATTGAACTATATCAATCTCATACTTATTACATAGAACTAAAATATCATTGGGTCTAAAAGATATATCATTATCTATAATGATTCTTCTAGGCACACCAAATATAGCACTACCATATTCAAGATAGCATTATGGGTTGGAATTACCTTAACCCATTTGAATTAGTTAGTATCCATACAATAATTTAATTATATTAATTAATTATCTTTTCTTAGATTTTTCCTATGCAATCAACTCCCGATTACTAAAAAAGAGCCTCAACTACAAAAATAGTAAGAGGGAAAGAAAATGCATACTTCAACTTGTCTAACAACCTCTACAAAGTGTCACATTTCTTTAATCTTCTAGCAAAATCCCTAAATAGCGTAGGCCACTGATATCCTACTCAAATAATCTTGTGTCTAGCGGTTGTATCCTTGAAATGTCCTCCATAAATTCCTTAACAACATTTACCTACTACCTTATTGGATTGTTCTTAGTTCAAGAATTTGAGTAAAATTCCATTGGGATATCTCCACATCAAATCATTATTTACCATCATAAACCACTATGAATGAATTTTGAGACTTCTATGTTGTTTATCACTCATTCAAGATGGATACGTCATGTTTTGCAAGTAAAAGATAATATCTTTATACAAAGGATCGCGTTTTAATGGGTAGCTAAAATATGCACAATTACAATTTGTTTCATTGACCTCAGTTACTTCTAGATTTATATTTTCCATCAATTTGTCCAAGCCTTAACCTCAATAAAATATTCTTGGATCTTTTTTATTTCTCTATATCTCTTACATGATCCTTACTGTTGAGTGAATATATCTTTTACTATTGTGTGTGACACATATTTTTGCACCAATTATATAGTCCTACAGTTCTTGATTGATTTTACAAGGGCATAAGTATATTTCTCCATTATATCAAATACTTTGATTCAAAACCTTATAAAGAATTGTTGAAAAATGTAATAGGTTCTTCATATCCATCCTTGTTATTTTGAGGAAATATTACAACAACAATATGAAATGAGAAAAAGTTAAAGAGCTAGAAGGTTTTGGAATAGTATCGACTAACTAGGACAAGTACCTCTTTAATAGCTTCCTTGATCATTATAAATTATTCAACTGGTTCATCACTCCATATGATTGATTTTTATTTTCTTAATATATTTGAAATTGTCTTGGTTCCCTCAAGAAAATTGAGAATAAATCTCTTCACAAAGTTGACTTATCTTAAGAAGTATTGTATGCCTTTGACCAATTTAATCCTAGAAATAAGGTCTTGATTTATTTTAATAGTTTTATGCCTATATATGTATTCATCCTTTGATAAAATATTCCCCAACAACTCACCTTCCTCTATGCAAAATATTCACTTTTTAGGATTTATGACACCTTTTAAAAATATACTCTAGGTGCTTACAATTATTTGTTTAATCCTTGGAATATGCTATTAGATCATCCTAGTAAACCACCATGATCTCATCTATGGGGCCTAAAAATTCAACCTACATTTTTTTAACCCAAATGGTATTCTCACTTAGATATAGGTGCTCCAAGGAGTTATAAATACAATCTTGTGTTGTTCTAACTCTTTGACCACCACCTAGTTGTAGGCTAAGAATCCAACCATCATATACATTATCTCTAATCCAATTTCCATCTATAGTAGATGATCCATGCTTGGCAGAGAATAGTTTTTTTTAACATATTTAATATTCATTTTTCTTAAATCCACACATAATTTTATCTCTTCAATGTTCTTCCTAACTAGAACAAGCTTTGAGACCCATTCAAAGTGTTATATTTCTCGATGATTGCACCCTCTTTCAAATTCGTTAGCTCATTTTCATCTCAAGAGAAAGCATATGATAGATTGGTTTATTTATTTTTGTCTAAAAGGTTTTTCATCATGCTAAAAGAGAATCATATATGCTAAATAAAATCCCCCAAATAAGCTTTGAGGTCATCATAGGACCACCAAAAAACACCTTTCAAATGTCTTCAATAATGCAATAAACATTTGTTTCTTTACTAATTTAATCTTATTACCAATGTAATCCATCTTAGGTTCTATAAAAGTGCCTAGATTTAGACCTTCAATACTATCTTCATCAATTGGTTTTCTTTTTCATCTTGTAGTGATCTGCACTATCAAACATTATTTTTAATTTTATCAATCCTTTAAAAATTGTATTGGTTTATAATTTTACTACTTTTTTACCAAATATCATTTCCTTTCCATCTTATCTTTTAATAATAGGATCACAATCAATCAACTAGTTTTCAAATTCATCCATTCAATTTGAACCTATATATTTGTTGATTATTGGTAAATACCTTCTAGTTGTTCATGTTATCTAGTATGATTAGCCTTATGCGGATGCTAATATTGAATTGGTTGTGAGGAAGATTCAACCTTGGAATAAATTTAAATGATTTAATACCTAAAGAATCAATAATAAAATTTTATAATTTATCAATCCATTCAATTCTAATTACATTCTCAAACATTTGATTATGTTCTTGTGAGCAATGTTTAGTCCTAGCGTAAGAGCTTCATACTCTACAAAACATTTTGTGCATTGGAATATTAACTTGAATTAAAACTTAAAAGAGTCATCATTAGGTGACAATAACAAGACCTAATCCTATACCATCTCTCTAGCATGCACCATCAGTGAACATTGTTGATGATTACAACCGTGAGCCTCATACTTCCAACAACATGATTAATAAATAATAGCCAATGACTATTTAATTTATTGGTTATGATTTATGAAGGGACACCTTCATTCATTTGTAATTCATTATACTCATTTGTAATGGGTTGACTTCTCCTTGACAAAAGAGACGCATTGTTTCATGTTGAGGCTGACATCCTTCTTGAAGAGGTGCGATCATGTATATATAGAAGGCTATGGTCAATCTTGTGATTATCAAGTTCATCGCATCATATCCGCACTCCTTGAAGAAGTTCACACTTGAGCAGTAGGTCATCATCTTGAGCAGCAGGTCATTATCTTGAGCAGCATATCATTATCTTGCAAATAGCAGGTCGAATTCAAGATGAATATAATCATGTTGTATATTCGCATCTAGGAGAGGTGCTATTTTTCATTGTATCAAATTCAGCCTTGTGTTGGGCCTAAGTTGTAAGAATATTTATGCTCTTATTCCTAAATATATAAGAGATATATTTGTTGGGTTTTTCTCCCTCAATTTGGAGGGTTTTCCCAGGGTATCTTATGGTGTTCATTGTCTTATGTGTTGCATTTTTTGATTTCTTTCATTTTTTATCCTAAAACTAACATGGTATTAGAGCAGGTTTAAGAAGAGATCAATCAAAATTGCTTCAGATAGCGGGTAACAACATTGGAAGCTCGTGAATCCATCCATGCGTGTGTAATGGCAAGCACCAAGTTTGTGATACAACCTGTTCAATGTGGCAAGATCACTGGGTCTCCAGTGGGGGCACGATTACTAATGACAACTCTCACTCGCCATAGTCGTGGGTGAAGTGTGATTATCTATTTGGCAGCTTTATGAATACATTCAGGGAGTTCTATAAAATTATCATAGGGAATTTTAGTTGCTTTGGTGTTATCTTTTTGGAATTTTTGAGAACACAAACTCTCTGACATTCGAAGACATTGAAGGACGAATTCCCCTGAGATGGCTTGTGCTTTTATCGGCTAGTTTCTTGGTCTGATCGTTTGTGGTTGTTTCATTTATTCATTTCTTTCGCCCTTTGTAGTATGGTGTGCCAAAGTATTATCAGCGTTGGAGTAAAGTGTTATGTCTTCAAAGCTAGTAGCACTTCCACAATATTATTTTACGAAGATTTTTTGATCTTTCAAAGTCTTTATGGGTGTCGCTGATCTGCGATATAACTTTGCGTATTGTCGGTATTATTGCCTCAAGGAATATTCTTGCATTGTGTATTTACCATACGCCAATGACCTTGAATGAGGTGTTCAATCTGGACATTGGGCTGAGGCAACATGTTGGGAGAAGAATTTCCTTTGTATTTGGAGAACTCAATATTGAGTTTGATCATTTGTTATGTGTGTGTCTTTGAGGATCGGGTGTTTATATGTCTTCTGATACATTTGTATTTTCTGCACATAGTTGGGTATATTATTCACTGTCACTCTATTACTACTTGTGTATGAAATTCTAGAGAATTCAAAATTATGGAGAATTCACAATTTTGTGTAAGGAGAAAACAGGATTCTTCATTCAAAAAGTTTGTTGAAGATGTTCGTGAGACATGCAGGCTTCCTTCATATTTATAACCATTTTCTCCTATGATGATCCTTGGTAGTGATTGGCAGCGTCGATTGATGGTGGAGTTGGTATGGATCTAATTATGCTAACTAGTGATCTCTACTCCTGGGAGGGTCGTCAATGATCACTGGAATTCTGAAGTCATCTCCTTGTTGGTGTCAAACAAAGCCTATGGCTCTGCTTGGATGGCGGATGCAATCGCCTCCTTTCGATGTGTACATAGGGATGGCCGAGTTGATTACTAGAAATCTTGGCTCTACATGAAGAGATAAGTATTCCTTATTTTATTTGAAATCACTCTTCTAGGCTAAAATTTAGTTTGCTAAGTTGTGCAAATCAGACTTTGGTTATTTGAATTATGTGTGTTTAGTCAAAATCATGGTTTCTCTTGAATAGTGATCACTGGGACAAGATCCTTTGGAGATACCACTATTCCTTGCAAATTGTGAATATCTTTGAGTACAACTCTAAGATGAAAAGAGAACTGCAATTTCGTTTTGATTGGATGATCACATTGATAACATTCTCTTTGTGCATGGACCATGATGGTGCCTTGAGAAGCCTGATTATATGTTGTATATGTTGGTTGCATAATGTGTCTGAGAAATCTGAGTTGAGCAGATTGTCTCTTGTTGTGCTGAGATTAGCTCTTTCGAGAGGAGTAAAATATGGAAGAAAGATATATTAGGATTAATAAATATAAGTTCTATTACTTCTTTTGATCTTTTGATATTTTCTTCTCACATATAATCTATTATTATTATTATTAATCCTTTAAAATGTAGATTGGATCGAGAAGCAAATGAATGATGAATTAATTATCTGGGATTATTTAAGGAGATTCTGATGAGATAAGTATTCCATGTTCATGAATTTCTTATCTAGTTATTAATTTATGCTATAACATTGAGATAGTAAATCATGTATGCTTCCAGCATTGGTATTTCTCTTCAGAATAGTCGAGTTCTATGAACTAGTAGTAATCTCTCCTTAATGTCTTTAGGACAGACCAAGAAGCGTAAGAGATTTCTTTCAAGAGAAGCAGAGCTTGATGCATATTGTAGGCTGAAGCATGGAGACACAACTTGCAGCCATGGAAATAAGTTGCTGGTGGAAGACATCTCTCGAAAATGAAGAACCTATTCAGGTTGTCATTGTGATCAATCTTTTTGAAGAGAAGAAATTAATCTTTAGAGGGAGTTTTGTGACTCACGAAGAAGAATTTGCAAGGCTTGATACTAAATCCTTGAAGATCCTCTTTAGTAGTTGAGATAAGAATTGCTCAAGACAATCAACCTAGATTTAACATTGGTAGCTCCGCAAACCTATTCAAAATAGAGTGATTTGGGATGAGGTCAAAGAGGACAACTTTGAATCTCTACAGAGGTGTGTGCTAAAAACCATTTCTCTAAGGTAAGCATTACGGGCAATCTTGGACGATAAGGTCAGAAGGTTGATGCAAGTACTTGAAGATTCAGAGGGAGCCTACTAAACCTAAAGAACCTAAGTCAAGGGAAGTATATAATAGACATCTTGAAGATATTTGGTATTATGGATTGCAAATCAATGCCTGCACCTATGGAAACCAATTTTCAAAAGTTAAAGGAAGCTGCAGCTAATTCATATCTGGTGGATCCCACCATGTACAGGCAGTTGATTGGGTCGTTGATGTATCTAGTCAATACTAGACTAGGTATTTGCTATGCAGTGAGTGCACTTAGTTCATGTGTGAACCAAGGTAAATACATCTAGTTGCAGTAAAGTATATCCTAAGATACTTTTGTGGCACAGTTGGATATGGCTTGAGATATTCTTCTGGTGTGGACTTGAAGCTACTTGGTTATACTGATTCTAATTGGGAAAGTTATATTTTTGATCGAAAGAGCACCTCTGGATGTTGGTTCAGTTTGGGGTCTGCAATGATCTCCTAGTGTTGCAGGAAGCAGTCTTCAATGGCACTAAGCTCAACAGAGGCCGAGTAAATTACAGCTTGTGTGGCAGCTCGAGAAGCAGTGTGGCTTTAGAAGCTCCTTGCAGGATTGTTTGGACAATTGTTGGAGCTGACTATCATTTATTGTGACATTCAAATTTGTGTGAAGCCTTCTGTCAAACTAGTGTTTCATGACAAAACTAAACATGTTGAGATCAAATTAAACTATATCAGAGATATTGTATTGATAAAATCAATCCAGTTGAAGTATATTAGCACTGATGAGTAGATGACAAACATTCTCACCAAGCCTCTTGCCAGAGTAAAGTTTGTGTACTTTCAAGACAAGCTTGCGATGATGGGGAATGAAGTCCTAGCTGAGAAGGAGTCTCAGTATCAACAATCTTCTATGATTTTCTTTAATGCATTTTCCTCTAAGATGGGGGAATTTGAGGTGTAAACCCTTGTTAATGCATCTTTCTCTGTTATGGATAAATTTAAGGTGTAAGCCCTTGTTAATGCATCTTTCTCTGTGATGGATAAATTTAAGGTGAAATCCCTTGTTTCCACCCTCTGGGAGTAGCCATGGTGGATGTCATGTGTGTGACTCCATGACAACATCACGTGAGAGAGTTCGTTATGATTTTCTTGTACTTGTGTTTTTCACCCTCTGCGAGTAGCCATGGTGAACATCATGATGAGGTGACGACATCACGTTGAGTGATGAGCACTTGTACATATATACCATTCATGAGAGTAGCCATGATGGTTGCTATCATGATGAGGTGATATGCTCTTTTCACACATGGGTGTAGCCATGGTGGTTGATATCACAATGAGGTGATATGTCTTGCATAACTGGAAGTATTCCTCCCTAGCTAAGAGGGAGTGTTGATGATTACAGCCATGGGCCTCATACTTCCAGTGGCATGATTAATAAATAATAAATTAAATAATAGCCAATGACTATTTAATTTATTCATTGTGATTTATGAAGGGACACCTTCATTCATTTGTAATGGGCCGACTTCTCCCTGACAAAAGAGACACATTTTTTCATGTTGAGGCTGACATCCTTCTTGAAGAGGTGCGATCATGTATATATAGAAGGCTATGTTCACTCTTGTGATTATCAAGTTCATCACATCATATTCACACTCCTTGAATAATTTCGCACTTGAGCAACAGGTCATCATCTTGAGCAGTGGATCATTATCTTGCAAACAACAGGTTGAATTCAAGATGAATATAATCATGTTGTATATTCGCATCTAGGAGAGGTGCTATTTTCATTTTATCAAATTCGACCTTGTGTTGAGCCTAAGTTGTAAGCAAATTTTTGCTCTTATTCCTAAATATATAAGAGATATATTTGTTGGGTTTTTCTCCCTTGAGTTGGAGGGTTTTCCCAGGGTATCTTATGGTGTTCATTGTCTTATGTGTTGCATTTTCTGATTGCTTTCATTTATGATCCTAAAACTAACAACATGGTCCATAAATTATTTGCACTTTTAGTAGGGGTAGAAGACACAAGATAACTAGCATTATCTTGATATTGTTCATCACAATACCCAATGAATTGTTCAAGACCAACATTAACATACAACACTTTATTGTTTGTCTTATATTGGCCCTAAATAGTATTCTACACATTCTTCTCTATGGAATTTTATCTCTTCACCTTGTAATGGAAAAGTAGCATATGCTAGGTTTATTTCTACACTACCTCGGGCCATTGAAGTTTCCTAATTTCAAGAAATAAATGTACATAATTTTATTATATAATATACAATTATTTTTGTAATGAAATAACTTGTAGAATAGAATATATAATATATGGAATATGATGTAAATACTTGATACTAACTCAAAATAACAAGTCATTTCGAGGGATAAAACCTCTAAATATCTCCAATGAGAATAAAATTCACAATATGATGATCAAATAAGACTCACTATTTCCTATATATACCCTACTTATGCCTAGGATATCACCCATGCTAACATATATAACCCTATATAAGTCTTAGGAAAACCTAAATAACAATATAATAATGGTAATATGAAATAATTAAGAGTTAAGGTAGTCACAAGCCGACTACTCATAACCCTATGTGCACTCTAATATTAAGGGTGTAGCATGCCCCCTTCTTCAAAGAAGCATTATCCTCCATATGAATCAAGTATGAATGATTCTAATTGAACTCTTCATCCTCTCATGTGGCATCTTCAACTTGTAAATTCTTCCATTGGATGAGATACTCAATGAATGTTCTAGTCCTTAGCTTCTTTATGTGTGTCTAATGAATGAGCTATGGTTACAATATGATTCTTCCGTCTTCATAGAACTTTGGTAATATTATTTGAGTAGGGATGTTATGCCCAATTACTTTCTTCAAACAAGAAACATGAAAAATTGGATGTATCTTTGTTGTTAGTGGCAAATCAAGCTTGTAGGAAACACTACTTATCTTTTGCATGATTTGGTAATGGGCCAAATATTTTGGGGACAACTTGTTGCTCTTTTTCTATTGCTTTAATGACACTTTCTTGTAAGTTTTAAATCTCAAGAAAAACCAATCCCCAACTTCAAAAATTCTTTCATTACAGTTTTGGTCCACCTACTACTTCATTCAATTTTGTGTCATGACTAGATTATCCTTGAATCTTGAAAGTACTGGTTATTAATGAATCATGTGGTCCTCCATGGCCTGAACTCTTGGTTGCACCTTAAATGATTATGTTATGGAAGGAGCCTGATATCTATATAGTTCCATAAATGGAGACATTTTGGATGAACTATGAAAGGAAGTGGTATACCTCCATTCAACTAGTGGTATCCAATTTACCCACTAAGACTATTTATCTAAAGTAAAAAAATGTAGATATCCTTCTAGACACTTATTAACAACCACAGATTTCCCATCAAATTGAGGGTGGTACGAAGAACTATGAGCCAATTGAGTACCCAAACATGATAATAAATATTTCAAAACATGACTAGTAAAGATAGAATCACAATCATTAACAATAACTTTAGGTGTACCATGTAGCTTTTGTATATTCTCCAAAAAAATTGCCACTATACTTGCTATAAAAGGATGTGATAATGCAATGAAATATGAATATTTAGTAAGGCGGTCCACTACTTCCATGACGATATCTTATCTTTAGATCTTGGAACCCTCATAATGTAGTCCATGGAGACCTCTTCCCAATGTTAGCTATAGATAACTAAGGGATGCAAAAGATCAAGCATCTTAATTATCCCCTCTTTTTTCTTTGACAAACCAAGTATTCAATCATAAATTTTTGAATCACCTTTTAGCCCTTCCCAAAAGAAGTCTTTCTTGAATTAATGATATGTCTTCAAAAATATTGAATGACCACCAAGTATAGACTCGTGAAACTTTGTGGTAATATTTTATTTAAGAGTGGAATTGTTTTAAAGATACAATCACTCTCTATACCACAAAGCATCTCCCTTCCAACAAAACTTATGTGAACTAATGGGACCACTTTATAAATATTGAATGAGATTACTTGTAGCAACATCATTCTACCACTCTCCTTTGGATTTTTCTACCCAATCTACTTGTAATAATAAAACAACACACAATAAAGCTTCATCCTTCTCATCCTTCCTAGATAGTTCATTTTCCACAACATTTTTCTTCCCTTTCTTATATAAATCTCAAATTCATTACCCAACATCTTAATGACCCATTTTCATTGCTCTTCAAAAGATAATCATTGTTTGAAAAAAATATTTTAGACTATCATGATTTGTCTTAACCTTGAAGTTTCTACCCATTAAATAAGGCCTTCATTGTTTTATTACATGAAGAATAGCTAGAATTTTGTTCTATAAATAGGTTTGATTTGATTTGTACCCTTTAATTGACGACTCTCAAAAGAAATTGGTTGACCCTCCTACATGAGAATTTCTCCCATACAATTTATTGAAACATCACATTCCAATATAAAATCCTTGGTGAAGTTTGGAGTGGAAAGCATTAGATTAGCACACATATCCTCCTTCAATCTCTCAAATGTTGCATTAAAAAACTTGTTCTGGTGAAAATAATCCTTCTTCACTATAGTTGTGAGGGGTGTTGTATATGACCATAACTCTTTGCAAATATTCTATAGTATCCAGACAATCCTAAGAAACCCCTGAATTTCTTAATAGTTTTGGGAACAAACCATTCCATGATGCCCTTAATTTTATTAGGATCTACCTTTACTCCTTCATGTGAAACCATATGTCCCAAGTACTCTACCTCTTTGAGACCAAAAGCACACTTGGATGGGTTAGCATAGAGTTTATGATCTTTGAGAACTTGTAATGCTTAATCCACATGTTACAAATGTTCCTCCCATGTCTTGTTCTATAAATCAATATATCGTCAAAGAAAACTAATAAAAAATTCCTCAAAAATTCTTAAAGATGAAGTTCATAAAAATTTGAAATGTAAATGGTGCATTAAACATAAATCGTCAAAAAACAAATTACAAAGTTCATCTTGAACTACATCATATGTCAGTATGGTGTTCCCTTTTCTATTGTCACAAATAATGGTTATCCTTTTAAGAACTAGGATGTCTAGGAATTATGTGAGAAGTACCATATTCAACAACACTTTTCCACTCTGTATTATCCTCAGTGTAATGGTCAAGAAAAGGTATCGCATAAAACCATCATGAAAATCCTGAAAAAGAATATTAATAATGTTGGCCGAGATTGGCATATTCAATTGAGTCTAGCCTTATGGGATTATCGTATGAGTATTCATACTCTTATTGGTGCTACAACCTATTCCCTTGTCTTTGGTTTTGGAGCTATCCCTCTGATCAAGGTCGAGTTACCATCATTAAGAGTTTCTATGTAGCATTTCATTGATGATGAAGATTACCAGATTTCCAGACTACATGAGCTAGAGCTTTTAGATGAAAGAAGAAAATCTGCATTAGTCCACCTATAGGCATATTAGAATTATCTCTGACATAGCTATAACAAAAGGGTAAAAGTTCAACATTTTGACATTGGTTATCTAGTCCTAAAAGAGAACCTAAAGAATCAAATAGATAGAGAAAAGATAGGAAATTTTGAACCTAACTCATTGGGTCCTTATATCATTAAGTTACAACATATGGGTTTGACACTTATCAATTTGTTACTCCTAAGGGTGAACCACCATCTGATCCTATCAATAGCATGTACCTTCGTAAGTACTATACATGACTTTTGGCGAATCCCATTTCAAAAATAAAAATAAATAGAAAAATTAAGAAAAATAAAAAAGTAAAGAGAAATGATCCATCCAATAGTGAAAACCATTTCGGTGGCACTTTGGATAAGTACCCTGGTGAAAACTTGGCAAACAAGTGCCATGTGTAGCCTTTCTTCGCTCTACCATCTATCAATTTACCCTATCAGATTCCATCCATAATAAACCAAGCATAAGATCCTTCATAATAAACCTTTCTCATCCCTCTCATGGCCTAAGAATGATTGATATTTAGCATCACATGCTTTCCATATTCATCCCTTTTGTAATAACTAGTCTTATACGTGATTGGGGACAATCCTTGACCTGAAATTTCAGAAGGATCTTTGACTTGGTATCAGAGGATGTTATCACAATCAATTTTTCATAATAAACTATCCACAATCCACCTTCCATAATAAATTGTCCTTTGTCAAGGATGACACTTTAATCATACACAAATCGTATATCACACAAAAATATGAGCTTAATAAATCATAGAAAAACAAACAAATCTATCAAACTAGCCTACAACCTGGTCGAAGAATTATCTACCTATCTATCAATAAAATCTACCAAAATTTATCAGTTATCAGTTGTCTTATATAGGTTACTGCATCCTCAAAAAAAAACTATCCATCTTATATGAGATGTGTCATCCTTGAAAATAGACATAATCCTATCTCAAAACATTTATCATTGGTAAGAAGATCGAAATGACTATGGAATTGTTTGGTCTAGTTAAGTCTTATCTTTTATCTGATTTGTCTTCTGCCAGGTTCCTAAGCTACTCGAGGATACCCACAAGTGGTTAGAGGAGCAAGGATGGATCATGACATGTTTTTGATAGATTTATATTTGTTGTTTGTCTTGATAATATGATTGGGGAAACTAAGTTCCTTGTGTGTGATTGGGGTTCCATGTAGCATAATCAAACATCCTATGCAAGTTAAAGGTTAGCTAACGCTTTCTTGCATGAGGATCAACATGCTCTATGGCTACTTCCTCACATATTCCAACAAGGTTCTATTGTTACTAGTATGAATCAGGGCACTCCAAGTGTCTGCTATGTTTTAGTCTCGACAACAGATACTGACTTCACCAAGGTTTGTCTCAACTTGGTGTACATATATCCACTTGTCCATATATCAAAATGTTTAGGCAAACAAAAACGAACATTTTCATCACAATTCATGCTTTGGTGCACATACATCTTCTTGTCACATAATAAAACACTCTATAATGATAAATGTGGACTAATGAAAGCTCAAAATCTAATCTATCAATCAATTTCCAATCTTTATCCATTTCATTCAATTTCATGCTATCTATTATATCTAATCAATCAAGCTTATTCACCTCTATATCGACCAAGCTAACCATTCTTCACTTCTTATTAACTTTTTCTTATAGCTAACATTTCTTTTGTTAGTACTCGCACTTAAATGCATCAAATCAGCTTGTTTTTTTGGAAATTTTCAAAAAAATTCCAAGTTTCTCGAGGAGGCACCAAGCTATCCTAATGTTATCAGGGCATACGAGGACAGGTCTTGAACATGATATTTTAATTTTTCTTTGACACAACGTTATAAAATGCATTGTATCAAAGAGAGGCAAAATGTAGATACCTGAAATTATCCTAGCCTGCAAGTAACATTTTAACATTAATTATCGTTCTTTCCTAATGATTA
This sequence comes from Sequoiadendron giganteum, assembly GCA_007115665.2. Lineage (NCBI taxonomy): Eukaryota > Viridiplantae > Streptophyta > Pinopsida > Cupressales > Cupressaceae > Sequoiadendron > Sequoiadendron giganteum. The sequence continues at coordinate 598,759,014 of CM021102.1, read as the reverse complement.
AGTAATGTTCAATTATTTAATTATTGTACAATGCCATATTCTACTATTAATTAAATTACTTTATATTATTTAATTAATTCAATTTAACATTAATCTTTAATTACCTCTTGAACATTAATCTTCCTCTTTAGTTAAATAAATCCTATTTATTTAATTGTCATTAATTAACCTTATTCTTATATAATCGTTAAATCATTATTATTAGTTATTTAATTGACATTCACACACTTCTTAAATTAAATAATTACTTTAATTATTTATTTGTCCTGTACTCTCTCAATATTATCTACTCGTCAATAATAAATAAACATTTTATTTGTTTATCTAATTCATGTTGCACTTTCCTTTAATAATTAATTCATTTAATTAATTATTAATCTCATGCATCTTCACTTTGTTCTTAATGAACACTCTCTTTAAGCCGACTAACTAATCAATTTTAGTCTACTAATCAATTTAATTAGTTCACTCCCACTCAGTCTCAGTTAATAGATAAATCAATTCCCTTAACTAATCAATCAATTCCTCATGTGAATATAGTTAACTAAAATCATGCCATCAGTTGTAGTCAGTTAACTAGGCAATCAATTCCTCTCAAGGATTCTTGATCATTGATCTTAATCATCCACCTCTTAATCTTGATTGTCCATCCAAATCATCCTTTTCTATAAAAGAAAACTTATTACCATTTGAAGGCTAACCACAAATCTTCAAGATTTTGCAACCTTTATCATATTCAGTATTTGAGCTTGAAGCAATATAGAGCACAAAAATATGAGAGCAAGGCAAATTTAAGAAGAGGAATGAAGGTTATTCAAGGATGACGTAGAAATGAAGGTATTATTGTATCGATTTATTATCTTATATGTTGTATTATTATTCATTGTTTGATAAGATTGAGAGTTGCTTGAATTATAATAGTTAGTGGTTGCTATTTCAGATTCTTGCAATGATTTATACATCTCTTTTCTGATCTTACAATTACATTGTGTGGTCTTTTATTCTCGTTATGCTCCAAGTTTTAGGATTTAGTTTGGTTCAAATGTTATGCTCCAAGTTTTAAGATTTAGTTTGGTTCAAATGTTTTTTTATGCTTTTATTTATATCATCATCAATGGTTGTGTCTAATTCTCTAGGGTTTTTCAAAAATATCTTTTAGGGATGTTTTATGGTTCTTGAAGGTTTAGATATATTTTGGCTAATGCTATGTCATAGAATCTAGTTCAAGGCATCACTATATCCAACTCTATGAATTAGGTGGTCAATAGTCATTTTGTTGATGACTCTTTTCTCACTTTTTAAGAAGAGGAAAATAAAATCAAATAAGGTATCCAATACCTAGATATTTTTGCAAAGCTTCAAGATCTAACATTTAGTGATAAAAATTTGAATACAATAGGAGAATATTTTTTAATTAAATCTTCTTAGCTCGATTTCTATGCTTGGAATAGATTGATTTAGAGGAAGGGTTTAGATTTTTAGGCATCTCTTTTTCTTTCCAAGGATCTACTCTCTATTTGTGGTCAACCATCATTTCTAGATTTAAGAAAAAAATAGCACCAAATTACTAAGCATCTTTCTCTAATAAGAAAATTTTAGGCGTGTCCTAAAATATTAGTTTCTACTTATGTTTATTATTATTCATGTTGGATGTCTTCAAAAGCCTCATACTTAAAGCTTGAAAATATCCTATGGGATTTTTGATGGCTTCCTCTAACCATTACAAATAATTTCACAGAGTGGCTTAGGATTTGTGTTCCCTCCCTCATTATTCTAGTGGGCTTGGATTTATTTTAATCCAATGTCAAAGTACTAGCTTTGTGTGCCAAATGGATTATCAAAGCCCTTGAAGGAAATGGAACTTTGAAGGTTTTGATTCAACTAACATTTATGTATGAGTACCAAATGGTCATCATACTTAGAAAGGTCTTGGTTTTCATAATCTCCTTATTATGAAAGAACTTATCCAAATACAAGGCACTTTTGTTATAAAAAACAAATGGAAAGCTTAGGAAGCTATCAAGAGATGACTTCTATGGGATGGCAATGCTTTTTGTAAGGGTCTGTCTATTAATCAATACTTAATTTGGTGGCCTCTTGTTATTTCTTAGCAAGATTGACTCCTTGCTAAGGCTCCTTGGGTTCATTCTTTGAAACTCTTTAATAGAAGTATCAAGACCCTTCTTGGCCTCTTTTTTAGGACTACCAAAAACAATTTCTTGGAAAGTGGCCTAATTGAAGTATAAGAATTTATTAACTATGCCCCTCTTCAAGAAAATCCAAATGTATCATTTTGTAGATACAAATCATGCAAGGGATATTCTTGGCTTTTTCCACGTCTACATATGGTTTTAAAGCCTAATAAAAAATGTTTTCTTGAGTTTTCTCTAAGCAGTTGACAACATAGATTTTAAACTATTTGGTTGACTATCCTTTGAGCCAAATTTAGCCCACTTTATTTGGTGTCTTCTCTATGAAAGGCCCAATATTGGTACCATGTCAATCCTCATTGTCCATTTTATGGACAACTAGAGACTCTTGAGCACCTTTTTTAAGTGTGTTCCAAATCTTAGGTTGCTTGGAATTGGTCCGTCACTTCTTTAGGCCTTTTAGGATTGAGCCTTTTTCATGCTATATGATTCTTTTGGGAGATTGGTACAAAATTCCTAATACATTCACCCAAATTTGACAAGTTTTGAAGGTAAAAAATATTTTTCTCATTTGGAAGGACAAAAACACTATTTTATTCTATAGTTGCTTTATTGGTATACACTTATCTCTTTAAGCCAAGACTATGTTTTGTTTTAGTGTTCTCTTGTAGATTTAGGTGTAAGAAAATAATTGCACTTTAAGTGGGCCCACCTTCAGGTGATTTTGGATTACTAGGGTAATGCATTATCTATAGTGGCTAGAGTTTAGTCGATTACACGATATGGTAGGGGTTAATCCCATCTTTGTGCACATTGATGTGGATATTATCAAAATTCTTATAATGGACATGATTCTCAATCATGTGCTTCTCAACCCACTCCGTAAAGAACCAAGGATTAATCTTCTCATGGTTACTCTCAAACCTCCCAAGTTCCTTCAACCTCTTTTGAGCCTTGTGACTGAGGTGCTTCTAGATGGCCAAATAAGAAGAAAAATTGTCCCATTAGTGACACATAGCCTCCTACTAAAGAAGAAAATAAAGAGGGTATGATTACTAGCTAGGAGCATGTTTATAATGAACAAGATATTCCTAATGTCGAGGGAAGCTAGATGACTATGATCTTTCTCCTCCTCATATTGATTTAGCTCCTTTCACTTTGCGGCCGATTTTTCCTCTTTGGAATTATTAGTGAACAAATTTGCCTCTATAAAAATAATTAAATTACCAACTCTATATGCCCACTAGATAAAGACAAACTCGCCAATAGCTAGAGAGATCACCATTTCATTGGTGATCTTCCTCTGAATTTTGGTAAGGTATAACTCCCTCAAGTGGTTTCACCAACCTTTTTATGGTATGATTTTAACCAAAAAGTAGGAAAGGTAGATTAACATTGATTAATAGCTATGACACCATTGTGATAAAACTTAAAACACATTCTATCAATACCCCAACACAAAGATTAAGATTTCAGATTAAAAAAAAAACAATCTTCCAAATAGGACCTCACTCAATTCCAAAGAAAATGAGCATAACATGAAAAAATGTTCAATTTGCGAAGGAAAGAAACCTGAAATGTCTATTCAAGTTCAAAGGCTTCGATTTAAACATTCAATATTACATTCAAAATTCAGTGCTCATAGATAAAAGAATAACTCCAAAATAAAATGAATCCCAAAATGATCCTTCTTTAATCTTCTTCATATCAGAGTGTAACTAGAATCCCAAAATTCAGACCCTTCCAATGTTTTCAACATGCATACTTATAGATCTTCATTCTTGGACCATTTTAGTTATTATATAATCACTATTTCCAAGTGAGAGTTTATCAAATCGTCACCCAACTCTTACACGGTTGAGCCTTATGAGAATTTATGAATAGTTTTAGAAATGCCATAATTATATCATGCCTATCAATTTGATTTTGATGCATTAGTGTATTGTCGCTTCTTGTATGTAAGCCACGTGGCTTCCTGTACGTGTGGAAAACTTGCAATCTTCAAGCTCTACATTAAATTATATATCCCTGGGCGATCACATCCGTGTGAACTAGTTTAATTAAGTAATTTCATCTCAACATTGGGCTCATACAACTAGAAATCCAGCAAAATTCCATCACATTATCTGCTAAGTTCATTAAATTTAAAAGGCAATTAGGAGTGTCCTTGCATCACTAATTGCTGCCAATGAGATCTCCTACAATTTATCTTGCAAATATGATGGATAACTCTCTTCTCTATAAATTGGAGGAATTGCCTTCATTTTTCTCATACGAACTTCATCATCTCAAGATGTCGAGCACATCTAGTGGCGCCACTTTGAAGGTTAATTTCTTGACAATTGAAGGTGTAGAGTGCAGTTGAGTGAGGAGTTAGTAGTGGATCAGAGCAAATAATTTTTTCTTATTGGGAGTGATGTAGAAGAGAGTGTTATAAGAAAAATCAGCAGAGAGAACTTCCTCTCTCAGGTTCATGTCCATAATTTTACCCTGGAACATTTCTTGTACAACATCACCCATTCTTTTGGTAAGCTGAAATGGAGAGCTAGAGCTGTGAAGCGCGTAGTGTAGGCTGCTTTGGGGAATCTCAGTGAGTACCCACGTGTATGCTTGGTGGGAGATATCATATTTATTGCTACCAACCTTCAAAATGGGCAGGCCAGACAAGCCGTTGCTCTCCTCTGTGTTGGGATTGAGCGAAATGAAATGGGGATGTTTGCCCACTTTGTTGAATTGAAAGAAAATTTGTTTTCGCCCGTAGATAGAAAGGCTACAAGATGTGGTGGAAGGAATTTTTTTTTTTAATGTTTACTCTTTTTGTTTAAAATAATGTACTGAAAATCTCCTATTTTTGATGTAACATTATATATATATACTTTTTGCTAAAACTATTATGTGCAATGTGATGAATTTGGTATTTCCTGTTTTGCTTCATGTGTTCCTAACACTTTCTATTTCTACAATGTAGTAAATTTTAATGTTTTTTATTTCTGTTTGATGCTCATGCATGGTTTTCATTTGGCACTATTATCCTTTGCTTAATAATGCTTTGCACAAAAGATGGCAGCTTAAGAATAATGTAACTGAAGTAGTATTGGTTTTCGATGAGGTTTTGAGAATTTCGTTGGAATTCGACATGGTTATGAAAACCATCCCATTTACCATTTTATAATCTTCCTTTGATATATGTAGGTTGAAACACTTGGGCATTATTTGAAATAGGCTATTCAAAGAAACCCTTCACCCTCGGAGATAAAATAGGTTTTCAAAACCCTATCGGGGACTGACAATGGTTTCAAAACCTTATAAAAGTTCTGAAATAGTGCTATCTTTGTGCATCACTTTACTCCTTTCCTTCCAATTGACGCTTTCCAAAATTATGAAAACCTTTTCAGATGTCAACACTGCTTCCACAACTTAACCAAAATGGTGAACTTTAAACTTTTCCTTGAAATGTCGAGCCAAAGAGAGGTCGTGACAACCTCGTTGGGACCCGATGAGGTTTCAGAAACCATGTGAAAGAGAGACAACTTTAACTTAGATAAAAATTTCAAGATTGAACAAGGTTTTAAAGGGGATGACAAAAACCAGGGTAACAAGACTTATTGTTTAAGACACAGCCTCACTTGGATTAAAGGTGTTACTATTTTCACCCACCAAATTAGGAATGAATTCAATCCATTTCGTAAAATATTTGGTTGCAGTAATGATGAATTTATGGCCATTAGCGGAAGTAGGGTGAATCTTTCCCACAAGGTTGAGTCCCCATTGAGAGAAGGGTCATGGTGATGCAATCAGGTGCAATCCCTATGTTGATGCGTGTACGAGATCTCCATGTATCTGACACTAGCGACACTTCCTAACAAAGTGGTAGGTATCATGTTACATAGTTAAACAATAGTATCTTTTTGTCATGAGCTTATTTGCTAGGGTAGGACTAGTAGATTGAGCTCTACATATACCACCATGTACCTAGTGTAAATCCATTTGTGCTTCTTCCGTGTCAAAACATCTAAGCAGAGTACTATCTAAACTACGACGGTATAGGGTATCAATGATGATAACGTATTTAAAGGCTTGTCGGGTAAAGGTTTTTTGTTGATTATTAGACAAGTCGGGAGGAAGGATTTGTTCATGTAGGTAATTATATGTCTTTGTACCAAGGTGAATCATGACCAATAATTTCACATACAAGCTCAAATTCGGGGACATTGAATGCAGGGATCAAAAGTTGTTCCACTAAGAACTCGCACTAATGCACATTATCAGGTATATCCAAGTGATATCCTATAGTAGCCATTACATAGGTTGCTTTGTTTTGAACCCGTGGAATATGCCCAAATATAATTTCATCAAAGTATTCTTTAAAACTATCCACCATCTTCTTCTACGACATAATTTTATTATCTTTTATTTCATTTTCATCATTGACCTATCAGACAATTAATTTTGAATCATTGTAGACATGTAGGTGTTTCATTTTCCATTTTATAGCTTCCCTAAGACCTGTCAACAAAGCTTCATATTCAATAATGTTATTCATACACAAGAATTCTATCCTTTATGATTTAGGGATTGTATCCCCCTGTCGTGTTATGAAGAGAGCTCCTGCCCTTGAACCATGGTGGGTGTAGGATCCATCAAAGTATAGCTTCCATGTAGATGTTTCTAATGTGAAAATTGCTTCATCTAGGAATTTTGATATAAGGGGTTGAAATGTTGGTGTCAGAGTGTTTGATAGCTAATCAACAATAACATGTCCCTTGATTTCCTTTCACTCAACATACTCGATGTCAAATTCACTGAGGAGCATTATCCATTTTTCTAGTCTACTTGTTAGAGTTTCTTTACTAAGTAGATACTTTAAAGGATCAATCTTCGCTATGAGCTTTGTTTGTAGATTCAACATGTAGTGTCAAAGTTTTGTGTGTCAAAAACAATTGCAAGACATGCACACTTCATAGGAATGTAGTTGATTTTCTACCCCACCAGTGCATTACTAATGTAGCATATCACTCTTTCTTTTTGTTGGCGTTTCAATTAGCACCTCTGCAGTGCTTATTGGAAACAGACAGCTATTGCAAGTGTGTTAGTACATGCTCTTCAGATTATAGAGAGGAAGATCTCTCTTTGCTGATTTTCTACTATAAAAAAGGGGTGTACTAAGGTTCCTATCTTTTTTACTTAGCGGCAAGACACAAGGGTGCATAAACCAATGCGTCGTAGCTAAGCCTTTTCTCTAGTTTCTGCAGATCTTAACTACGACTAACTAAGCTTCTAAACTATCCTACCTCCCCAAGATAAACAGAGCATGAGGGCGTAGGAGTGAAATGGATGGGTTGGATCACTTGAATCCTCTGTCTTAATGGAATATGGTCGAGGCTCTGAACCTTTAGATATATACCAAGATAGGGCTCGATATAAGCAAACACTTGCTACGGTAAACTGGATTTGAGAATTGCCAAGGAGGAGGAACCCCTATCCGAGGTGTAGGCTTGGAAACAGCTCACTGGAAACAACAAGGAATGATGGCCTGTCTAGCAGGATTCCCGAGGAGGTGACGACACCTGTCCAAAGTCTAGGCTGCAAGACAAATCATTAAACAACATCATACGATAATGATTGATAACAAAATATCCAAGGAGGTGACGACACCTGTCCAAGGAGGAGATTGAAACAATACACTATTTGAAAACAAGACCATGAATAGACTCAAGTATTTAGATCAAGCAAGCATGCGCCATCTGATTTATTTATTCAAGCTTTCTCCAAAGAATTACAAAAGTCGGGACAACAAAGGCACGGAATCATGCACAATTACGATCAACCAATGGAACTCTCATCCAAGAGTGAATAGATATAAACAAGCTAACTCTGGCAACAATGGCGCAACAATTTTGCTAAGCAAATAAAGGTTAAAAAACAAATAAAGAACCTAAGGCTCTTATTTATAGAAACTCAAAGGAGTAGGCAACCTTAAAATCTCCTTGAGTTATCAAACAGTTCTTGACAATCAGCAAGATTTATTTCTATGTCCAAAAGTAGGTGAGCAAACATTTAACTGGAAATCTACTTCAGTTAACTGAAACTAAACAAAAAGTCAAACTAGAAGTCTACCTGATCCGGTGGATAGTTTCAATGAAAATTGAAGTGTCTCGTTTCTCTCCAGAATCTGCACCATCAGAAAGATCTCAGCGTCCTGGTTCCAACGCAACTCGAACGGAGCAAAAAGGAGTCCGTTTGCACGAGTTATGGCCAGTCAAACCTTGGGTCAAACTGGGATCAGGATCATCCAGATGGCGGAAAAAATGGCGTCGTCAAAAATCAATGAAACTAGCGTCATCGCGAAGAGCTCGTCACAAGCGTTCCAATGCAACTCGTTTCGTCAAAATCGGGCATCGGACGCGAGAGTTATCAGCGGTCAAAGCTCCTGGTTGACTTGGTGACCGGAAGGTGAATGATGATGTCAGCGTCCGTACAAGATGACGTCAACAGTCCGTACAAATCGGAAGTGGACCAACCAGATGTTGACACGTGTCAAGTCCGTACAGGTGATGTGGCATGTGAGTCAGATGGTACGGACCTATCGGCGGCCGACACGTGGCATCCAGGTGGCATCTGAGTCAGCGGGACACGTCATCGTCTAGTCGGCAGATGAGTCAGTCTACACGTCACCTCCACGTCGGCACCTGTCGACACGGTCGGCATACAGGTCATCGCACACGTCAGAGTTATTGGCGAATTATCGCGGGACACATGGCAGTTGATGTGGAAACTGTTGACTCTTCCGGCGAATCTTCGTTAGACACGTGGCACCCTCCTGGTGCGGCACGTGGGTCTCTCTTCTCTCCCCACGGACTGACGACTTTCTTTGTTTGTTTAAAAGTTTGTTAGCCGGAAATCTCGAACCCGCGACCTCCGGGCAGTTAGCCAGCCCGTCCACCGTTCCACCAAAGCCGGCGGTCATTACCATATGTTGCGACGGGTTCTTTTTGTTGTATAACGGCCGAAAATTGGCTATATAAAGCCAGCGGCCGGGGTTGAACCCCCGACCGCCGGCCCAATAAAAGGAAGTGCCACCGATACACCCCGCGAGCAATCTAAGATATGTATGGCATCGATGTGTTTTGATGAGTTATCAAAGCCGATTGCCTTATAAAAATCAAAACAAACTCCTTATTCAAAGTAAAAAAAAACAAACAAGAATCCTTGTAGGGATTAAATCAAACCTCCAAAACCTCCTAAGCCCGGGAGTAGATAATTTAAAGGGGTTTAAATTGATTTAAGAGATTATTAGGAATATTTTATTAAGATTTTATATGCAAATATGGGAGATTCATAAGGATTTTTATGTATTTGGAGAGATAAGGGAAATATTCTCAAATCAATTGGTTAAAGGCCAAATTGAGAAAATTCTTTGTATAAAAAGGGGGCTTGAGGTGAGAATTGGAATCAAGTTTCTTTCAGGTGACGAAGTCTTGAAGCTGTGGAGATAATCGGAAGAGAGGTCTTGCAGAGATTCCATTCTCGCACGTCAGAGCGCTGTTATGCTGCCGAAGTGCTTGGAGAATGATTGTGGTGCTTTGTAATTGATTTTGGAGATAATCGGATCGGTCTCTCTATTGGAGTGGACCCGGAGACGTAGTCACGTTGTGACGAACTCCGTTATCAACTGTTTGCACTTCTCTTCTTCTCTCTCTCATCTTCTATCAGTTTTGTTAATTTCTGTTATGATCACCTTGATATTACTTTCATTCTGTTATTTCCTTAAGTTAATTTCGTTTTAATTAACTTGAAATAATCATTGTAAAAGCATTGTAAAAGTTAAGCATTTAAATACTGCAATCTAGTCTAGATCCTACACAGATCACTACCTCAATTGACTGACACCTAACTAAAAGTGAACTTACAATTACAAATATGTCTCCAAATAGATATCCACCTTTAAAGGAGATCTGAGATCCACAAATCGTGGGAGTCAATTTGACATCCTAGATTAGTGGGATCTAACATGCATAATCTATGGGGATTTGGAGTCAACTTGGAAAGGGGCATCAAGTTGACTTCAGTCATATTTAATGCTATTTGGAGGGTAGGATGTCCTTCCTTGGCGCTTTACACCTCTTCACTACTGGTCAACAAAGTCTCTATCCAGTCATTGACCTCTTCGGCCCCTGGGCAATTAATGCTTTTCAAGGTGACTATGTGGTGTCTAAGCATTTCTTCACCCATCGTAAGTTGCAACTGATAGATTATGCATTGGGTACCTGCTTCATCTAACTAGATAGATATGGCTGCAATTTTGGCTAATTTACAACCATTGGGATCTTCAAGGAATGAAGATCGGATGACATCTTGGAACCGTATCTATACCGTTTCAAGCTCAACATATTCTCCTCCTTCTCGCTGATATTCTAACTCAGGGAAGGATATTACCAACGTTCTTGCGAAGTTGATAATATTGGTGACAAAGCGTCTATAATCAATCAACTCCACTGAATTGGCATCATAGGATCTCACCTTGTATCCCACTTGTTCTTTCCACTCAAAGAGATGGTGTTTGTTCTTAGTGGTTGTAAAAAATTCATATTCCTGTTGTAGATCAGCAAATGTCGCCTCCTCTCTCGGCCTCTCTTGAGTTGCTTTCACATCTGACTACTGGATTTCTGATCTAAGTCCATGTGCCCTGTCTCTCAGCTGATATGCTTCTGCCAACACACACCGTCCTTTGATGACAAACTCATCCACTTGACGTCTCAAGTGTTTTCCGTATGTAATCAACTGATGATGGTTTCTCTCAGCTGGGAGATCCAATAGTCCTTGAGGCAAGGTCGAGGAGTTTGGAGTGTCATGTATCAAACTAGAAATGTACAACTTTAGCTGACGGATTTCAACCTTCAAGGCTGCTTTGTCTTGTCCATCCTTTGTCATCCTTTCTTTGACAGTCACTGAGGCGATTCCAAGAAGGTTTGCCTCCACCTGTCGAGTGGTCTTTCCAAGGTTCACCTTTGAAAGCATGAAATCCTCAACCCTCACATTATGTATATCTTTGTCTTCAGGCAGGGCAGCAGTCTCTATGATAACCTCGTTCTCTGCATTCTTCTCTACATGTGTCTGCTTCTTCAACTTCTTTGCCGGCATGTCTTGTGGGACATGGTGGAATTCAAAGAAGTCAAGTTGATAAGAAGGTCTCTCCCTCTTCCTCCCAAGCAAGCTTTCCAGCCAGATAGAATCTCAGCTAGCATCGCTGGGAGGAGGAACATAGGCCCCTTGAATGCTAGAAGAACGAGACTATACTATGGTAATGCCTCGTGGTGGCGAGTCCAAATCAATAGGACTTTGAGACCTCTGTGATGGTGGTGAAGTTGGTGGCTCTGTTTCTATCACAGGAACCGCTTCTGCTGCAACTTCTTCTACAATGGATTCCATCTCTGCAGCAATTATTTCAATCACTAGCTCTGGTGTAGCTGCAGCGGTCTCAACTGTTTCAGGTAAATTGGTGGTTGTCTCCACCTGTACCTCTTGCCGACTTGTGCTGGAAATCCCTCTTCTTCCCCATGTGCTCCCTGACATCCGCATTCCTTCTAGAAGAATGATCATCTTCTTCTGTCTGGGTTTCTTCCTAGATGAGGAAGGTAGTGTAAACTGAACTGCTGGTGGCTCTGATCGGGGAAGTACTACCTTCCTTGTCTTTTTATTGTCAAGGTAGAGTTGACTGTGTCGAACTACTCTACCCGTTCTTTCCTCAATAGACGTACTCTCTTTCGCGTACTAGTCTACTTTGCCGAGTGGTTGCGAATCCACTAGACCCATGAAGAAGGAAGAAAGAATGACTTCTTCTTCGTCCTTAGATAAGCCCTCGATGTCCTTTGACATGAATTCTACAATCTGCGAGAGCTTGAATCTATTGTGGTTCCTTCTTCTCACCTCGTACTCATCCTTGCAGTTGACCCAAAAATCCTCCATGAAAGGTTCATGTGATGATCTTTGCTTAAGGTGAGCTGCGAAGAAGCCTTTGGGGTCATAGGATGGCCTCCTGTCAATGAGGTATTTGAGATTAAATCTCACTATTTCCTGGCTTATGAACCTTGCATCAGCTACAGTCCTACATCTGTAGAATCCCATCTGAAAAGGAAAGTTTGCAGCAGTCTTTTTCTTTATGCGAAGGTAAGAGTGAACCTTGACCAACTGCCTCAGGAATTCCATGAACACTACCCTATCTGAGGGGTAGCGTGGCATCATGGCGGGGTGGCCATTGTAGCCATACACGCATATGTAGGTGAAAGTGGGGAATTGGATGAACCAATCCGCCCAGTCCACCATTGCTGCCTTAGCTACTGGTGAAATACGCACGTGCATCTCATGGTCTAGCTCGTGCACGGTGTGCATAGTAAAAAGGTCATTTATCTTTTTGAAGTGTTTTTCCGCTAGAGTGAACTCTAGGCGAGGAAAGTATTCTTGTACCTTTTGCACACCCAGGGTTCCCACAGTGTTTAGTGTTTTGAAATCGCCTTGGAAGGCTATCAGGTAGACCAGGTAGGAACACATGTGGAAACGGTGCTCTTTTAGAAATCCGGTGAATTGTTGGTGGAGTGTGTCACTGATCAGAGAGGCCCAGTCGTAATGTTCTTTCCTGCTGATTATTTTGCCAATAATGTAGAACATCCACGGCTGGAAGGATTTCCCCTCCTCTTGCCCAGTGACTCTGCTGAGTAGGGTGATTAACACTCCATACTCATCTTTGAATTCTCCTCTACCAACCAATCTGGGCAAGCTGGTTCTCTTTGTTTTCAACCAATGTTCAACCATTATAAGCGAACACTCATCCTTCAAAGCCTCAAACGCCTTTTCGCATTCTATCACTGATATGACCTTCTTGGTAGGGCATGGTGGAATCGCAAAACAAGTCTCTATGTCCACCGGCTTCAAGCTGCAAATCACCCTTCCGTCTACTGACATGATCTCTCTTGTAGTCGGGTCTACTGACATGATCTCTCTTGTAGTCGGGTTGTAATGCTTTGTGCAAGCAGTTACAAGCTCAATGCTTTGTAAGGTGATCGGAATAGGTGCAACTTGGAATAAACCGGATTCTTCAATGTTTTGCAACATAATTTGGTTCATGCCCTCCAAGTCTTCAGAATTGACATTTGGATTTTTCTGCCATAAGTTTGTGTCAGTCGTTTTCAGGTAATCATGGTATAAGACCGTTTTGGTCTTGTATTGTACCTGAGAGTATTGCATTCTGAAAACCTTGAATATTGACTGGGCAGTTGACCCTGTTCTGACAACTTTTCTGGAACTGCTAAAAATAGCCTCGCTAGGGTAGTTTTTACGAAAAATTCTGAGACATGGGTTTTGTTGAGAATGATTTTCGAAACAGACCCAAATCGTTAGAAATTCGAAAAAACAAGTTTTTTTTTGACATGCAAGAGCCCTTTGGTGGCAGAGGCAGCAGGGGCACCAGAAAGTGTTTTTTCTCAGAAAAATCTAACACATGGGTTTTGTTCGTGCTTCAGAGCTAAACAAACCCAGTTTGTTTGTTTTTCAATATTATGACTTTTTCCGGAAACCCTAAAAAATAGGGGTAGCAGGGCTACTTTTTTTGGAAAAATCTAACATGTGGGTTTTGCTGAAAAAGCTGTGTTGATCATACCCAGTTGGCCAGATCTGTGATTATCTGTCGTTTCCTGTGACATGCAAAGAAATATAGACAAAAATAGAGGAAGTAGACAGAAGATGGATTCGAAGTTATAAACTGCCACTTTGCAATAATTTGTCTCTGGAAGCAATCTCTGGGGAAGAATACTTTTACTGCCAATGATCTTCAAAAATATTGAAGATCCGTCCAAAACCTCTGCCAGATCTTGAAAACATGTTCTTGGGAGCTATTTGATGTTTTATCCTTCAACCTGCAAAAGGAATAATGAAGAATGGGATGCCTAGCATGAATATATGGTGATTAGGGTTAAGATCCACAAAGTATGGAAGATAACTCATCATTCAGGTCTGATTTGGAGTTCCAAAAGATGATTTCCACTGATTGTGGAGTGTTTGGTCTCTTTTTGGCTCCAAATTTGCTAACTCAAGTCAACACTTTTGCTTTGACTTCTTTTAGGCATCCATCCTTGAAGTTGATCATTTTGTTCATTTTGCAAGTTGAAGTGCTCCCGTTTGATCTTTGATTTAGGTTACTTAGTTGACCTCTGGCAGTGGTTGGCAGTTCTGTTGTTGAGGTGGGATCAACACGATGAGATATGCCTGAGAGGGATTAACTCAGAAAAGTGAGTTTAGGCCTTCAAAAAGAAGGGCGCCTTTCCTTGAGAGGGGTGCTTTTGACAATGCCTTAGTCAATTTTCATTGATTGTTCTTCGTTTTGATCTTTTCAGACCCTCTTTGCTTTGATCTGACTTTCCCGATGTTAGATGAACCAAATGACTCTACTTGACGATGCATCAGGTAGCCAGCTTGGTCTTTCTCAGGATGACTGACTTCTCAGTTGAAGCTGGCAGGTTTAGGTCTTTCAAACTAAAGGGTGCCCCTGGCCAACAGGGGCGCTTTTAGCTTTCGATTGAATTTCTTCATGTTGTGAACTGCCTAACTTTGACCTCCTTCATCAGATGTTTGATTTGTCAGAATTTATTGCTGATAGTCCTACTTACGAGATAGGTCATAGCCGAGAAGGTCATCCTAGGAGGCAGTGAAGATTTTGGTTGAATCTGGATGCCTTCAAGAAAGGGCGCCTTTCTTCAAGAGGGGCGCTTTTAGCCATGCCTTAGCCATTTTTTGGCTTATCTTTCCAGTTCTTCAATTTGGATTTTTCTGGTTGATCTCAACTCGTGATCGTTTGGTGTGTCTTATGGACTTGTTGTCAGACTGATCATGTAGCTGGGAGGAAGCTGGAAATATATCATGTATAGAGCTATTGCTTATGGATTCATCTGGTGCCTGCAATTGAGGGGCGCCCTTGGCCAGTAGGGGCGCTTTTACCTTGAAGCTCTTTGTTTTGGCATCTTCATCATTGATGGATCCTCCATACTTTGCTGACGATTGGTCAATGATCCCTGAATCAGATGATTTTGTTGATTGTTTCGTTGTTGAGCCAACATGAAAGTGAAGAGGATGAATGAGTTGAAGATGCCAAATGATTACATTTTCCCTCTGAGATCCAAGGGCGCCTTTCTTCAAGAGGGGCGCCTTTTCACCTTTAGGCTGTGTTTTGCCTTGGTAGACAAAACGTGCATCTTCCAGACTTAGCCAAATTTTGGCCTTTTCCATTTTGAGAATCTCCTTCATTGAAACAACATCTTTTCATCCTTTTCTGCCATAGCTTCTTCATTGAAGCTTTTGAGGTTTAGCTTTTAGCACCTGGTACTGGCCAATCTACCATTAATGGCTACGGAGCTCCTAACTTTGTTCCTGAAAAACATAAATAGACCCACTAGAGTAAAACATGTCTTTTGATAATTCTGACTTGATCAGCGTGATTGTGAAGGCAATTAACCCTATCAGAATTATTTTCAATCATTTCCGAGGTCCTATTTTTAAGGGTTTCCTTAAAAATAGGGGCATAAAACCCTAATTTTCATTTTTTCAGAATTTTAACCATAGGTTCCTAGACAGAAACCCACAAAGATTTCATTTTCGGTTTGACCTAAAACATACTTTCGATGGCATTTTTCATTGTTTAGCTCAATTTAAGTAGAATGCCAAAAATTTCATTTTGGGTATAACACTTTTCCATTTTCATTATCATGTGCAAATAGAGCTCCTAGTGTTGATGATGTAGCTGATACATACATGATAAGCAGTTTCTAATCAATAGGCGACATCAAGATTGGTGGTGATAATAGGTAATCCTCTAACTATTGAAAGGCATGTTGACAATGATCGATCTATTTGAATGACATGTCCTTTCCAAATAAGTATTGGAAAGGATGGCACTTGTCTACCAACTGGGCGATAAATCTACAAATTGACTGTAGTTTTCCTTGTAGACTTCTCAATTGTGTTAGGTTGGATGGTGGTGGCATATCTATGATGGATTTCACCTTTTTAGGATCAACCTCTATGCCTCTATGAGAAATGATGTATCCAAGGAGATTCTCAAAAGTTACTCCAAATACACACTTTTTAGATTCAGTCGAACCTTGTATTGTTCCAACCTGGTGAAGATCTTATCAAGTATCGCTAGGTGACCATCTCTTGTGAGATATTTTGCTAATAAATAATCTACATAATCCTCCATAAGTGTGTGCATCATATCGCAGAATATTATAGTCATTTCCCTTTGATAGGTAGCCCCAACATTCTTTAAACTAGAAGGTATGATGTTCCGATAGTAGGTACCCTATGGACAAGTGAACATTGTCTTGTGTTGATCTTTAGGTGAAATTTTGATTTGATTATAATCGAAGAAGTCGACCATGAGTTACATCTCATACCCAATGGTAAGATCTACTATCATGTCAATGGTAGGCAAGGGGAAATCAACCTTCAAACAAGATTTGTTCAGGTCCCTGAAGTCTGTGCATATGTAGATGCCTCAAATTGGTTTAGTGTCTGTTACAAGATTTGAGTTCCACTATGTGTATTCAATTGGTCTGATGAAACCAACATCTAATAATTTATTCAGTTCAACTATGACCAATAAGACACTCTATGGGTGCATCTTCCTTAGTTTTTGCTTGAGAGGTTTCACGTTTGGAAGAAGTGGCAAATGATGAAGGACTACCTCAGGGTCTAGACCAGGCATGTCCACATACGACCATGCAAAGTTGATTTGTCACTCATAAGAGAAATTGGTGAAACTTGATCTTTCCTTCTCTATCAATGATGCTACAAAGTGTATAACCTTAGGATTCTCATCTGTACTGATATTTATGTCCTCTTATTTTTCCACTAGCGTTGGATATTTCTCTTGAATTAAGGGAATTAGATCCAACCTTCCATTCTTGGGTGCCTTAGAGAGGTTTTCACCCTTAGATATGTCCTTTATTTTTTCTTTTTTGGTGTCTAGAGGTGCCTTTCGGTTTTCACCTAGAGACTTATTCTTTTTTGATTATTCAATTCTATGAAATTAGAAGGTTGAATAGACTCCCCAAAGTATGTGATAGTGTCAAGGTCAATAGTGAATCCAACTTTTTGAACCCCTTGATGTATACTTTCTCAAAGTCCCATGAACTCAGCTATCGCTTCATCATTTTTGAATATGTCTAAGCTCAATGGACCTTGTTGACTCCAATTGATTAATTGCGGGTGGATTAAGGGCATGTTATCATCAGTGTTAGTAAATCTCAAGGATGAAGTAGATAAGGTACAGATAGAGGAATTGTCAGGATCCCAAAAGGTTTCTATCCAAACTTGGCCATCATCATGATGGTTTGTAGGGGAATTAGTTTTAGCACTATTCCTAAAATTCTTGACAACTTCATAAATGTTAGCGACTTTCTTCGAAGGTACCTTAGTATGAGGAGCGTTCACTTTTACCGGTTCATACCCCAACCCTTTGTTTTTTAGTAGCTTGTTAAGTGGGAAATGATCTGTCATTCCTTGATTTTATGCTCCTGGGCCACTATGACTATCATAACTTTTCTACTTCATGATATCAAATCATTTTTCATATTGTTCAATAGGTAACTTAGCATGTGTTTTGTCCTCTTCATGTTTATAGATCCAAGTGGAGAGGTCTTCATTAATGGATTCCTTTCCTAGTTCGCCCCACTTTGTGAAGGTAGTAGGAGGGTGGTACTAAATGGTTATTTTAGGATATTTTTTTATATGGTGCGGCTTACCATAATGTTTGGGTGTAGCGAGAAATTTACCCACGCATAATAAGTTTTCAATGTTGTACTCACCACACTTGTTATTATGGACTCAGACCTTACTTTTGGGAAATGATGTAGGTGGAGATAGAGATGTGGTTAATGATGTTGGGTCAATGTAATGGGATGAGGATGATGGTGAATCTTCCTTATGACTGGGTACTTGATGCCCAGGGGTACCTTTCAAATTGTCATAATATTGAAAAGGATTGGGATCACCTGATATGGTAATCTCGATTCTGTTGTATGGAAATTTCAGGCATTGGTGGTAAGTGAAGGAACAACCCCCATGGCATGAATCCATGGGTGATCGAGGAGAAGGTTGTAAGGTAGCCCCAGGTCTAGGACTTGGAAGACTATATCTTGGGTAGCAGGACCCATTCTGATGGGGAGGATGATAACACCCTTTGAAGAGCACCCTGCATTGTCATATCCTTTGATAATGATTCTTTTTGATACATCTATACAAGCTTCAAAGAATCCCATAGTAGTTACCATATTTAGTGTACAAATGTTTAGTCCCACTCCATCATCTATTCAAAATTATTAGATTTTATGCTCGTTGATATATACTTCAAGATATAAAGGCTCATCATGATTGGGCTTCTATGAAATACAATCATGCTCTATGAATGTGACGTGGTGAGTGGTAGCTAGGAACCCTACCATGGTTTGAAATTGGGATACATTTAGGTCCATGGGAATCGAAGAATCCTATTATACTTTATCTAGGATCGCTTTATGTTTTGGGGATATGCATAGTAATTCCAGAATTGACCTCTAAGTAGGGGTTTTCCCTAGATGATCCAATAGATTTTATTCATGTGTCGGTTGTGATTTAGAAGAGGCTCCTCACAGAGTCCCTTTCAATCGATGGGTAGTAACTATACATTCAAGATTTTTGTTCTTTATGGTAATGGTGGATACATTATTATCAGATGGTTGGATAATATTAATCATGTACTCGTAAGCAACATGGGTGTAGTTGGCATGGTCCTTACCATCTATTCTAGAACTAAAGGCTTTCCCCAATCCATGATTTTGTAAAGGATCTTTAAAGATTGTATGATCAATATTCGAGGATCCTAGTTGATTGTTGATTTGTATGTCTCATTGCTTGATATGATCTTGGATAATATTTTTCAGATTAGAGTATGAGGAGGTATTGTGTCCTTTTTTTTTGTGATACTCACATAAGTCGTCGTCATTCCACTAAGATGGTTTAAATGATCTTGTTTCGTAATGTCTTATCTCTAGGAGTTGAATAACATTATTTTGTAGAAATTTATTTATAACTAAATCAATAGGCTCCCCTAAAGGCATGCATGTTTTTCTCAGTTGAGTAGTCCTTGGAGAACCACGTTGTGCACTATTTTGTATCGCATTAGTTGTTTTCCCATGGTTTTGTGGTGGATTATCGTTGTTTGATTTTGAAGGTCCTTTAAGATTGATCATAGAGTGAGCTTTGTTTACCACTTTAGTGTCTACTATGCCATTATTCATCACGTTTTTGTTGTATGACCAAAATTTATTTTTGTCATTTGAATTGCTTGAGTAGTTGTGGCTTCCCTTAAAAATTTTAACCAACCATTTTTCGATAAGGTATTTCTCAATAGATAAACCTTTTTCAATAACCTCTTCGAAGGTATTTGAGTAATGAATTTGCAAATGAAACATGACCTCTTTTTAAAAAAAATTGACAAATATTTTTACCAATTATTTTTCTGAAATATGACACATCCATTTACTTACGAGGCTTCTCCACCTTTGTAAGAATGCAATGAATGTTTTTCCATCCTTTTGTTTTTCATTAAATAAATTAATTATGTTTATGTCATTTTGCTATGTTATAAGGTAAGTGGGCTATAAATTTATCGATCAATTCGCTCCATGTCTAAATGCTTAGAGGTAGGTGAGGAAATAATTCAAGTGCTTGACCTCCTAGGCTTTTTGGAAATAGTCTCATTAAGTATGTATGGTCATACGCAACATCTAAGGATGTTGTGTGAAATTCTCATACATGTTCGACATGATCTCCCTTCCCTTTGTATTTATCGTATTTTGGTATAATGAAGTTTGTTGGGAAGGGAGGCATGTATATGCTCATATCAAATGGATAAGGACATAAGTCCTGTACCGATTATGTTTTCTTGTTTCCAGACAACTGCATATTTGTCATTTGTTGTTGTAGGCTTTGAAGATGTTGCAATAAGATATTCATTGTCGATGGTGCCTCAGGGGTGTGTTCATTTGTTGGAGATGTGTTGAATCTCCAAATGGGTTTGTGTTCTAGTAGCTCATGTTAGAAGAGGAAGCGTTGATATTTCAATTGAAGGTGTTCCAATTTTGTTGCATTGGTGGAGTGGTTTGTTGAAAATATGATGTCAACATCGGATTCAAATTGTACGTTTGTTGTTGTGGTTGTTGTTTTGAATTCTAATTAAATCCAAAAAAGGATCAAGTCCATGACCAAGGAATGTTCATGTTCTATGAAGTAAACATTGTGCTTACTTGCGACCTCAAAAATGAAGGGTTTATCCTTTGTGTTTTATTTGGTGGATTTTGATTGAAGGTGTTATGAGTTGTAGGTGTTGTGTTGCTTTGTTGTGCTGTAGTATGAGATGTGGTAGCACATAGGTTTGTTGTTTGTTTTCCAAATGTGGGCGTTGGAGGTATGTTAATAGTTGATGTATAATGTGAGGTTTGTCCAAGTGGCAAGCTTGTGTTCAACTGTGGTGATGTGAAGTTGGGTGTTGAAGGTGTTGTATTCAATGAACCTTGTCATCAAGACAATGTATTTGATGTTTCTCATAAGATAGTGGAAATATCACAGTCAAGAGGGAGTCTAGCTCCATTTTATGCAAGTGTTAAGAAATATTTGTTAGGATCAATTGATATAAGCTCTTCCAATATTCACATTATCCTAGGATCTTGCAATGCATTGTCTATTTCTTATTGTGTTAGTTGTTGTTCCATGCCACTTAAGGTATAATCATCAAATGATGGTACAATTTGAGATTGTAACATTTTCTGATAATTAGATGTTGACCCAAAGTGAATATCACTAGTAGGGTTGGTAGTATGGTTCAATGTGGAGTCCATTTATTTTCTCTCTTTGGGATCTTGTGACAACCATAAAAGATTTATTTTTTATTTTTTATTTTTGGATGTTTTTGAAAATTTTGACTTTTTTATGTTTTTGGTCTTTTTGGATTTTTGAAGTTTTTGGATGAATGCAATATGAGTATGAGATTAATCTATGTTTTTGGGATTTTATTTTTTTGGAAAGTTTTTTGCAAATGCTAGGATCCTAGATTTTTTGACTTTGATTCTAAAAGGAAGATACATGAATTTTGTTTGAAGAACCAAGGTGATCTAATAAAATACCTAAACCTCAAAGAAGGATAATTGATGGTGGTTTGATAAAAAGAGGAACCTTAACTAGACTTGTGAGTTGAATATCCTATTGTTGGTGAGATAATTTATCTAAAATATGAGGTTTGAAGACATTCAAGAGATGACTCTAGGTTGATCAATAATTTGGTTCATTTCCTGATTTCAATATATTAAGACAAACTTATAAGATTTGAGATAATGAGTTTAAACTAAGGATGCAATTTTAAAGCTAGGTAAGACTTAAAAAATGTTGAAAATGCAAGACTAACTGGAAAAAGACTTTGTTTTGATTTAGGTTTTTGTGTAAAATAGGGTCTCAATTTTGTACATTTTAAAATAAACTCAAATTTATGTGTAAACAAATGTGACATAGAATAAACATATGTGCTATAAGAAAAACACAAATTCAATATAAAAACTAACAATTGTGTCACAAAACTATAACAAATGTGTTACAAAGCTCAATAAGTACGTGACAAAAATAATTGCGATGCTAATTTATACAATTGCGGTGTTATGACTTCCTAGGGTTTTTAAACACAATTGTGTTATAGATTTAGGATAGTTTCATTTTAGGACAGAGACAATTGTGTTGTAGAAAATATAGACGCATCACAAAAATTAACAGATGCATCACACATTTTCTGCATTTACGTTGTAGAATCATAGCTGTGGCACACAGGTTAATAGATGTGGTGCTCTAGCTTTTTGTCTAAGAATATTTTTTCTAAGTGACTCTATGAGTTTAATTTTTCCAAGTTTTGACTCATGACAATTGTAAAACATAGTAAACAGTAGATAGAAATAGTTGTGACTCTTTGAATCTCAAGATTTGTAGGATAAATTTGGTGTCTTCTTCAACAAGATCACACTAATTGGTGTCATGGGTAGATTTACAATAAAAACACATAATATATACACAATCTATTTTAGTGTTAGATCAAAAAATTAGCTTAGAGTAGGCCCACTCTAGAATACCGTCCAATGAATGGGTGACTACAAGGTCATGTACCACCTTGATACCTCTCACCTTGAAAGGGAAAAATCCTAACAAGGGAAAACACATAGCAAGTATCTTCACGTATTGATACTTTACGTTGCACTAATTTAAGTTGATGGTTAACAAATGGCTCTTAAGTTTCTAGATAACAAGTTTTGTAGTAGGGGTTTATTGTGAATAGAGAGCTCACCCAATATGCTCGAGTCGAGAGGGGTCTCCTCTCTTTCCGTCACCTATACATGTCTCAGTGGACCAAGGGCCATGAGGCTTGGCTTGAAGGATGCTAGCTACTCCTTGGGGTACAACTTTTGTTCTCCAAACTTTATATAGCCCGCTAAGGAATGTGTTTGAGATCAAAGAAAAAAGGGATGGAGCCCCAAAACAAGTCTCTCTAATGAATTAAATAGCTATAGTATAGCTTTTGATCCCCAAGATTGTTCTTAGGGTTCGCGAGGGGAGACCATACACTAACACTACACCTCAAGTGTACAACAATACTATAAATGAGTGACATTTCTAATTCCCAAGATCACATAAGGTGCGAGGGAAGAACATACACATCACAAGTTTACCAAACACATAATACACTCATTCTTTTTTAAATCCCAAACGAAGATTATTTATACTAGAAAAATAAAGATACAATGTTTCAGTAGATAATCTTCGACAAGCAAACTTGCATAACACTCATTAGTAATTTCAAGAGGTGTCTTTAATTGGTGAGATGCAATGAAAAGGAATTAGTAGTTTCAAGGTATATCTTTGCCCAATATTTGCCACAAATTTGATAGAAAATGTTAGTAACCCAAAAGCTTCAACTATCAGAATCCAAAAATAAACCATAAACAAAATATGAAAAATTCAATTTATACCTCTCTATCAAATGTGGTGCAAGTTTAGAATGAATGTGGTGTTGTTCTAGAACAAATATAATCCAGAATCACAACAATTATGGTGTAGTAAATCAATTGCATGAAAAAACCCGCATTTAGACAAATTGACAAAATACGCAAAAAAAGATAACCCAGATAATATGATTTCAATGTTAGGATATGAAAAAAGTAATTGTCAAACCTATGTAATAAATGAAATTAGCAATCATTAGCAGAAAAGGAAAAATTGGAAAACATAGTCAGATGCAGTGCTATTTTGTGACAATTGTGATGCAAAAAAACTTCGCATGCGTCACAAAATGGTGGATGCGATGCTCTACAAAAAATGAGGTGCCAAATTTTTTCAAATGTGGTGTTGTTTCAGAATGATTGCGGTGCAGATCTTGTAGCTCAAAATTTCTCAATTTTAAAAAAAAAGTTCATCAGTTCACGTTGGGTTCATCATTTGTAAGACCATAAAAGAGATGTATAAATCATTGCAAAAATTTGAAATAGCAACCACTAACTATTATAATTCAAGCAACTCTCAATCTAATCAAACAATGAAAAACAATACAACATAGAAGACAATAAATCAATACAATAATACCTTCCTTTCTATGTTATCCTTGAATAACTTTCATTGCTCTTTTTAAATTTGCCTCGCTCTCAAATTTGTGTGCACTATATTGCTTTAAGCTCAAATATTGAATATGATAAAGGATGCAAAATCTCAAAGATTTGTGGTTAGCCTTCAAAAGGAAATGAAGATTGCTTTTATAGAAAAGAATGATTTGGATGGATGATCAAGATTAAGAGGTGGATGATTAAGATCAATGGTCAAGAATCCTTGAGAAAAATTGATTGCCCAGTTAATTAATTGATTAGATAAGAGAATTGATTTATCTGTTAACCAAGACTGAGTGGGAGTGAATTGATTTGATTGATCAGTAGACTAAAATTGACTAGCCAGTCAACTTAAAGAGAGTGTTCGTTAAGAACATAGTAAAGATGCATGAGATTAATAATTAATTAAATGAATTAATTATTAACAAAATGTGCAACATGAATTAGATAAATAAATTAAATGTTTATTTATTGTTGATGAGTGGACAATGTTGAGAGAATATAAAACAATTAATAATTAAAATAATTATTTAATTTAAGAAGTGTAAATGAAGACAAAATAATTATTTAATT
This sequence comes from Sequoiadendron giganteum, assembly GCA_007115665.2. NCBI lineage: Eukaryota > Viridiplantae > Streptophyta > Pinopsida > Cupressales > Cupressaceae > Sequoiadendron > Sequoiadendron giganteum. The sequence goes on along the minus strand of CM021102.1, from coordinate 598,734,575 downwards.
TAAAAAGTGAGTAAATGTTAATTAAATAATTAATGATAATTATTTAATTATTATAAAAGAATAAGGATAATTAATGATGTAATTAAATAAATAATCAAGAAGATTAATTAAATTAATTTATTTAATTAGGAAGAATAATATTAAAGAGGTAATTAATAAAAAAATTAATGTTAAAATAAATTAATTAAATAACATAAAATAATCTATTTAAATTAATAATAAAATATGACATTTAACAATAATTAGATAATTGAATATTAATTAATCATTAAGAAAAAACCAAGGTTTTGATATTAAAAGCAGCAAAACTAGGGTGTTGTCCCTTTAAAAACAAAGCCCAAAGGCTTACCAACAAAAGAGTAACAATGACAACAAATACATAGCTGACCAAAGGATTGAACTATGCACCCAAACACACAATATCAAAAACCACAGTAATAGTGAGAGCAGAGCCCAAGTCCTAGTAAATAGTAAGAGAGCAACCAATCCTATACTATCAATATTAAAAGCAACTAAACTACTGATAATGTCCATCATAAGGTCCCTAATTTTAAAATAAGTTTTAAAAAAAGCCCACCAAGGGCTATACCGGTCAACATTAAACATATAGTTCCTAACATTAACAACATAGAAAACAAAAAGATATAACGGCCAGATATGCCATTCCCGATCAAAATGGAGCATGTCCCGCATCCTTAATCCTTCTTTCCACTGCATGGCTTGATCAAAGTTATCGTGGCCCAATCCTCGGTGAGGAACTTGAGAAGATCCTTCCAGTCAGTGTCATCCACAACAATGTTAGCAGGATTATCCTTCTGCAATAGGCACAGAGTCATGGCAGATCTGTGCATTATCTTTAGAGCAAAGCAGGTGACATCCTAGAGCTGCTTTTCTAGACTCTCCACTTTGTCTTTAAGTCTATCAACCTCCTCCCAAACAATCTCTTGTTTGCTACTAGCTTCCTCCATGGGGGTTTTCCCTTCAACAATGGTCGAGACCCTAGTCTTGACACCCTTGACTTTAACACTGGAAGGGCCCATATAATCCTTCTTTAGGCTCTCAGAAACATGGGAGGAGCTGCTAGCAGAAGTAGAGAGATCATCATCCTCCCCATCCTTCTCATCCTTGCTTTTATTCTCACTTTCCCCCCATAGTCCGAATCATAGGTCACTTTGGGACTCTTCTCCCTTTCAGGTTTGACAATCAGACGATTGGACCTATGAGGCATACTGGTCTCCTTAGTAATTTTGATACCAGAGTCAATTTGTTGAAGTTTAAATTTAGTTTTTTTGGAAGCTTTGTTGTACTCCAAATTAAATTCTTTGTTACACTTAGGCATTTTGAAGATATCAATCAAAGTCTTGTCAAAATCAATCAAAAAAGGTCAAATTGGGGATTTGCATGTCTTGCATGGGGGTTAAAAACTTAGAATTTTCAAATTTGACAATCTGGGTCAGTTTAGAATGACAAAATCTACAAAACCCAAATTTCAGTTTTTCAACCCTAAATTTTAGGAAATTTTCTATTTTTAGTAGTTTTCTAAAAGTAGAAACTTTTTTCTGGGTTTTTTTGGGTTTCTTTTGAAACGGATACTGGCAAAATTTTCTAAAAATAGAAAGTTTGGCTTCTAGGGTTAAGACTAATTTTGATTGGCTCAAAATACTTCCTGATCATGCTAGTGCAGTCAGAATCACGAAAAGATCAGTTTTGCCCTAGTGGGTCTATTTTGCTTTTTTTCAGAAGCTTTTTCTGGAGATCCAAGGTCATCAATGGAGGTTAGTTAGCTACCAGGTGACAAAATCAAACATTCAAGCATTGAACAAAAGTTATCAATGATGAACATGCATGAAGAACGGAGAACGGAGACAGGAAGCTAGAATAAGTTGAAAAATGCAAAATTTGGCTAAGTTTGGAGACTTCAGGTGCCCCTATCAAGAATAGGTGCCCATACATTCATGCCTTAGAAAAATTTTCATTTCCGACAGCCAGGCAAAGGGAAGCACGTCAAACGAGGAAGAAACTTGAAAATATCATAAATTTCTCTAAGTCTGCCAGCCATGGGTGCCCCAAAAGGAAAGAGGCGCCCAACTTTTCAGAGGATCAAATGATGGAATTAGGGTTGGAGGTCCCAGAAAATGTTGGTCAAATTCTTCTTAGCTTCACAGTGAGCCTAACAATGTAGTCATCATATCATTCAGTCATCCAGAATCAAAGATCGAATGAAGGGGTTTCAATCATAAGATATGTAAATCATGAAAAGCTTGCAGAAATGACAGTCTGGAGAAGTTGGGCGCCCCAGAAGGAGATAAGCGCCCAGGTTTTTGAGGTGTTAGATGGATGAATTTGTAGATGCAGCCTCCAACATGACTTCTTCCAACTTGATCGAGCTTTCTAGTGAGACCATCAGCACGCTCGTCGGAGGTTGCAGGCATCGGATATCACAAGCTAAACAAAGGGAAAAATGTGAGTCAAATGACAGAAGTCAAAAGCAAGGATGAAAGTCTTAGAATAAAATCTAACTCTAAGGAAGATAGTCACCTCAAGTCAAGGGGCACCCAAGATTTTGAAGCTTCAAATCAACTTTTTCAGAGATGCAGTATCCAGGAGACCCCTCTCAGAATCCTTCAAGCTATCTAGTGAATTCGACAATCAGTCAATTTTATCAGTCTAGCCCCATAAATCATGAATTCATCTGAAGGTTAGAAGACAAGCAAGAACTGAGAGCTCATAAAAATGGCTAACACTTGAAAAGATGGGCACCCCTAGAGGAGATAGGCACCTGACATTTTGAAGGGTTAGATGAAGTTTTCATCAGAAGTCATCTCCAAACAAACTTCATCAGAATCAATCAAGCTTTGTGATGAATCATTCAACTTGTTCGTTGGATGAATCTGGAGGCCGAAAATCAAGATCAAACAAGGGTTGAAAATCGAGTAAAAGTTGAAAATGATGGAAAAATGACTAAGTTTGAAAGAGATAGGCGCCTCTAGCCAAGAAGGGCACCCAAACTCTCATGCCTTAGTTAAATTTTTGAGAATTTCAAAATTTTGAATGAAGAGGAAATGTCCACATTCAATGCACAAACTTAGATTAGGGTTTTGAAGAGTTAGGGCAAAAGAAAGCTATTTTTCTCAAGACAACTTATTTAAGGCACCTTTGTGTTTCATTTTTCATATTTTCTTGCAGGTGGCATCCAAGGAGAAGTAGAGCAGCAACATAAAACTCTTCTTTTCAAGATTCAAGAGCTCAAACTTGCTAGTTTTTCAAAGTTTTTAATAAATTTTTAGATCAACACACAAGGAGGCCTGCTTTTTCATGCTTTTTTAATCCAGAACATCAAATATTTGAAGAAGGAGGTCGAAGTTTTCAAATTCTATTGATCTGGGTCATCTCAGTTTATGGTTTTGAATAATTTTTGAAGAAATTTCTCAAGTTGCAGCAGTTGCTTTTTCTTCACATGCCAGAGAAAACTTCAAAATTTACAACTTTTAATCATTTGGGTGCATCTGAAACATTCTTATGAACAAAACCCATATCATAGATTTCTCAAAGAAATTTCAAGTTGTTGCTTTTTCAGTCAAACTTCAAGGATTTCAATATTTGATCAAATGGGTTCATCTAGAATGTGCCTCTGAACAATACCTAGATGCCAACTTTTTTTTGCTTTTTTGGAGAAAATTAGGGTTTGTTGCTCTTTTAGTCTACACTCAAAATTTTCAAAAATGGACTATCTGGGTTTGCTTGTAACAAAATTTTGAACAAAACCCATATCTCAGAATAATTTCCAAAAAAATCATCTGTTTGATGAAGAAAATCAGCAACTAAAAATAGAAAGTGTGCAAAAACTTGTCAGAACATAGGCGAGTTTACAGTCAATCTTCGAGTTTTGTAGAATGGAGTACATTCCCACTGATTTCAAGACCAAATCAACACTGTATCATGATTTCATTGAAACAATTGAGACTGACTTACACCACATTAAGCCAGTATTCAATTTGCGTGCTTTGGAAGACACAGGCAATGTCACCATCAAGCATCTTGGCCATTCAGGACTTCTTGCAGCAACATCCATTCCCTTTTCAGTACAAAGCTTAGAATTTTTAATTGCTTGCATCAAGCATTACAATACTGCAGCGAGGGAGATTCAGTCAGTGGATGGTAGAATGATTTGCAACCTAAAGCCAGATATGATTGAGAAATGCTTCTGAATTCCACCTTGGCCTAGAAGTGTTACCATCTCTGTGGAAGAATGTGAAAGAGTATGGGAAATGCATAAAGAGAAATATAGCAAGAACTATATAACAAGAACTGTATAAAGAGTATGGTAAATGATCCCCATGGTGTCTATGCATCCAGACTTGGTCAAAACTATGCTCATGTGTCCGCACTCAAAGATTTTTGGGCCAATTGCAGAGATGAGTTCGAGGTTCAAAGGAGTAGAATAGCAGACTCACTCTTCATCGGATGAAAGATTGTTTGTTTGAGGATATTGAGGGGTTATCAGATGATGACGAAGACATGCTTCTCCCAGCTTACAATCATAATCAGATAGAGCAATAACCTCTTCCATAGGTTAATTGGGCCAATAGAGAATGCATCTCAATGGAAGAAAGGACTCACCAAGTGGTTGAATACAACAAGACTTTATTGGTCCTCAAGAGGAGGAATCCATTCTAGTAGCAGAGCCACCAAGAATATAGTCATCACTTCCCTCTTCTTCCAGAGCTTAACCGAAGATGAAAGGAAAAATTTAGGTTCAAGAGGTTGTAAAGTGTAGTAGATCAATGAAGAATGCAAAGAAGAGGTTGGACTTCTCGGGTATAGTCATACATGAGCAACCATTAATTGAGATAGAAGTGCCTCCACATGAGCCCACACCTCAAGAGGAAGCAAAAGATGTGCCCTTAACACATGATCCTTTTCCATCTCCAAGGTCTTCACCAATTCACATTGATTTGGAAGATGAGGAGGTAGAAGAAGAGATTGCAGTTGAACCTCCCATGGATGTTAATAGAGATACCACATCTTGGCTTGAGAGATCCTTGGGAAGGACAAGACGAAGACCTTCTTATCAACTAAATTTTGATGGTGTCCATTAGGAAGCACCTAAAAAGAAGGCAAATAAACAAATCCACTTTGCAAGAAATCCTGATGGTGAGATGGTCATGGAGACGGCTACACCTCCTGAAGATAGAAACAAGGATGAAGTGGATGTTGATGACTTTGTAATGGTGAAAGCCAATCTTGGCAAGAGCACTAGGAATGCTGACATGAGTTTTTTCAAAATGGTATTGGAAAACCTTCAAGAAAGAGTGTTAAAAGATGGAGAAGACAAGGCAACCTTCAAGGTTGAAAACCATCAACTCCATTTATACATCTCAAATCTCATTCATGGCACTTCACAAACAACACAGTTTATGCCCCAAGTTTTAGAGACACCAACTAATCAACAACAGTTGAGGTAGTTGGTAATTTGTGGGAAGAAAACACAGGAATGGATTGAGGGAATCATCACTAGGGGCACAAAAATTCTAGCATAGATATTTTAGTTGAGATATAATGCCCATGATTTACATCAAGGTATTGAGGGATTTGAGCAATTGATAGCTGAGGTGAAGCCTATACACAAAATCATTATTGTAGATTTAGACACGACATATGGCTCAATAGTTGCTAGAGAACACAAAAGACAAATTCTTGCGTGGAAAGAACATCACTTCTTCAAAGTGAAAACTTATGAGAGGATTTCCAAGGAGTTTATTGTATACAAACAAAGGGTTGTCGATGCTCTCAAATTCATAAGGGATTTTTTCATAGGAATTCCTTGCTGATATTGTCAGGATGATGGTTCCTATGTTGGGCTTGATGAAGTCCAAACAAAGTTTCAAAGTGTTGTTCGTAGTAGCAATGACAGTGTCAGAAGAATGAGCCAGCTTTCGATGATGTCAACAAAGTTCGAGAAAGCGGCTAAGGAGAATGAAGATTTCTTGAGATCTATTGCAGATGGCGAAGAAATCTTAGAAAAACGAAACTTTGCTATTGATAGTATTGATGCACTTGACCGAGATACAGTTTCCCACTTTTTAGCGAATGTGCTTGAGATATAAAATCAACTTTCATCTAGAAGCTTTCTTTCTATTCTCGTCTTTATTCTTATTCATTCTTTTGAGAAGAGAAAGAAAACAATTGTAATAGTTGGCATTTTCTATTTTTTATGCTTTCTTAGTTGTAGATGCTTATCTTTTTTAGTTTTAGAAATAAAGCTTGCATGTTGGCAAGTATTAGTTGTAAAAGCAAGGAGATTTTAGGGTTCCCTACTCCTCTGTTTAGTTATAAATAAGAGCAGTCTTTGCTCATTTTTCTTTAACCGTACTTGTGATAAAAAAATATTGAGCCTATGCCTTCAAGTTTGTTATTGATTAGTTTCAGTTCACTTTGTGTTAAGAGCAAGTTTGCATGCCTCTTTTAGCTGCAAATCCTTGTTTAGTGCATGTGTCTTGTGTCAAGTGTTAATCTGGTTTGATCGCATGTTGCATGTATTTTGCTACAACTTGCTATCCCAAAAGTGTAATCTCTTGTGCCCGAAGTTTGAGGAAATAAAGTCTTGTGCTTGCTTTGCTACACCGATATAAAGTCTCAGATTTCAAGTTATTGTGTTATGCTTATATGATCTCCTTTTCAGCTTGCATTGAAATTTAGTAGATGTATGTTGGAAAAAGTTTATCTAAGTATCTGTGTCAGAGAATCAAATCTTGTTCATTTCTAACTCTCTTGCTCTGCGTTTACCTAAGAGGCTAGAAACGTCATTAGTGTAAGTTAGTTGTAGTTGATAGTTTTATTAAAGAGAAAATCTTAGTTGCAACGTTAAGAGTTCTATAACCTTGTGTTCTCGCAGCTCAAACAAAAAGATAAGCAAATTATCTTTAGTTTACTTTATTTTAGCAAACTTAGCAAAAGAGGGAGCTTCCCCTCTGAATTTGAAGAGCAGTTTACTGCACATAGTTGTCCGTTTCCAAAACACATTCCAGAGGTGCGATTTGAAACGTTGACAAGCTTTGGCTTTGCCTTTAGAGGTGGGCGCACCATGTTTCTTCTCCTTCTTGTTTCCAATAGACCCGGTATTAGGGGAAGTATCCTAGGGAGAGGTTTTTAGAGCTGGGTTCTTAATGAATTTCTTCTTACTAGGGCCTGGGGTATCCATGAGATTGGTAGATGACGGAGTGGAGGAGACGGGGACTTCATCAACAATAATGGGCCGAGGAGGGCATAGAGCAAGGTGAAAGTGATAGAGTCTAAACATAAGCCCCTGGTGCAGAATGGTGAAATTTCTACCCACATTCAAAGCTTCAACCACATCATTCATAGAATTCTCCAACGAGTGTAAAAGGAAGAACATAATAGAAATATTATTATGATTCCTTAGGTGATTAAGAAAAGGAAATTGGTAAAAGTAATACACACCAAATCTCCCTTCCAAAGTGAAGTATTTTTTCACCACCATACAGATTCTATCCCATGGCTTAGGTAGTTGCTCACGGTCGTAGCCACCCGGAGTTTGACAGGCTTCTCCTCACCACGAAAAAACTGACTGAGGCTAACCTGGTCCGACACTTTGGTAGTCTTCTTCCATTTCCGCCTGTCAACGGCCAAACCGATGGCTTTAGCAATGACCTCCTCGTTAATTTCGAAGGAAATAATCCCCATAGTCACCCTCCTCTCCGCCCACAAGGTGGCAAACTGTTTGGAGAGGCTCTCGTCAAACCCCAACATGGATTCCATGAATTGGGTAATTCCTCCTTTGTAAATATGCTAGACCGTGCCATCCATCTTCCATTCATCAACCTTGTCGGGCTCAACCCGGACATGATCACCACCCATGGCCCCAACAAACATATGGTGAAATGAAAAAGTAGTCGTAGAGCAACAACAAGGCAGAAGAGAAAGGAGAATATGAATTGTAGAGCAATGAAATCCCAAATTAGTACCGATCGCTGCGAAACAAACACAAGATAATAACTTGCCATCCACGAGATTAATACAAGTAGTGGTACTCCCCAAAACAATCGTAGAGTTGGTAGTTCCCTCGTGCGAAAAGTCCTTCACATAATAAAACCTGATGATGTTGATGGGAACGAACATCATGGAAAATCTAAGGAAATCAACAAGGCCGATATGGATGGCACAAAAAACAAAAAGGTTCAAAAAATAATGAACCCTTTGGCTAGAATAACCATTGTGAAAAGACATCGCGGCATTAAGGCATATCAAGTCTATTGTGAAAAACTCATGTTACAGAAGTAAATTAATGTTAAAATAAATAAATAAAATAACATAAAATAATTAATTAATAATAAAATATGACATTTAACAATAATTAAATAATTGAATATTATTTAATCATTAAGAAAAAATGATATTAAAGAAGTAAATTAATGTTAAAATAAATAAATTAAATAACATAAAATAATTTAATTAATAATAAAATATGACATTGAAGAATAATTAAATAATTGAACATTATTTAATCATTGAATTAATGTTACAACGGATATCTACATTAATTATATACTTTCGCAAAAATAATCTTGATGAAAAACAATATCGAGAATGCCCAGCCCTTTCCGTTTAGCACACCAACAATAAAGAAATAAATAAATCCATCTCAGTACCTGTAACCAAAATGGGAAGAGAAATGAATAAATAAATAAATTTGAAAAGAAAATATCGCTTTACAACCATTGAAATAAACCGAGCTATATTCTTAAAGGCATGATTATCAATGATCATCGGGCAGATATATTACTGATGGTTCCCATTTCTGCACCAGGAACATTAGTTCCATCAGACATAGCTTGCGTTTACAGGAGCCCCTTCAATTTGCACAGGATTAGAAACAGACATAAAAAATTTCAGCTTAGAAGCAGGGTAGTTTGTGCATTGGAAGCAAAAAATGTAGAAGATTCTGAATTCCCTTCATTTTTATCTCGGGAAGTGGTGAAGATAAAAGACTCTGTAGCCCGTGAAATGGCTAGAAGAATTCAGTGGCTTCCCGTAGAGGTAACGATTTATACATGCACTTAGCTATTTTTATTTAAATTTTTTACTCTTTTGCCCAATATGAATTATTTTTGTTTGAGACAGCATTTTAAGAATTATGATTAATATTCATACTAGTATAGTATATAAGCATTGCCATTTTCGTGAAAGTTCATGTCTGTTGAATACGTTGATTCACCTTCTCAAATTATGCGAATTACAAGTTACAATGTCCTTTTACTGTGGCATTAATGCGCGTGTTTAACTGTGGTATCAATGTGGGTATTTAACTGTGGCAGTTTTAGCCTTCTTTGTGTCGTGTATTACCTGTGGGCTTTCTTTAATCAGATATTGTTTGTGAATTTGGTAGGATCATGACTCGGGCATATTAGGTGAGATATAGAGAGTTTCGAAATGGGCATAGTAGCATTCCATTTACATGACACCTACACGTTATGATGTGTAATAACCATCCTATATTTTTTTGAAATTTTGAAATTGAAATTAATTGCAATGTAATGTTCTTATCATTTTCTGATCACTTAGTTTCTGAGATGGACAAGGTGAGAGCATACGGTGTTTAGGACCACACCTACTATCTAAAAAGTGGCAATTTGAAAAAAAACACACTAGATTACAATGCTCACTTCTTTAGTGGAATGTGCTATGCAATTATCGAAATAAAAACAGTTCCATGCTTATGCAGTGAAGTACAAATACAATAAGCACAAGCACATCTCCCTTATTCAAGGGAGTGCAATTATAATAAGTAAAAGAATTTTCATTTATTCAGTGGGGTGAGCAAATACAGATTTTCTATTTATTCAATGGGGTGAACAAATACAACTTCAAATACAACTTTTCCACTTATATAGTGGGGTGAACAAATACATTAAGTGCAAGGATGAATCCACTGATGGTACTATTTCCAGGGTATTACAATATATCAATACATTAAAAAATCATTATTTGACTGCTGCAAGAACTCCCAAGAGCACCAAATGACATGAATTAATCAACTTAACTATGAAAAAATAGCAGAATAAACCAGAAAACTGAAAACTATAATATATATATATATATATATATATTTTATTTTTAAAACATGCTTTGACGTGGGGGATTGTTGGGGGACGGCTCAATCGTCCCCTGGCCGTCCCTGGCCGTCCCCGGGACCGGTCAGCCATCTCTCTTTCGGTCAACCCCGTCACCCCGTCCCGGGGACGTTTCCTGGGATTTCTGCAAAAAGAGGGACGGTTCTCTGTCGTCCCCAATACTGGGTGTTGCATTTTGGGGACGCGTCCCCAGGTTTCCCTGCATTTTGGAGGGTAAATAATAAATAATAATTTCCTTTTTCTTGCACAAACTCTTTTCAAAATAAATAATAATTCATCATGTAAAAAGAGCCCCTTGTGCCTAGGTGTCCCCTTCATGGCACAACTTAAAACACATTTTTAATAAATAATTACACTTAGTTGCCTTTTTAATAATTCTTCCTTAGGACAACTCAAGTGATAATTGTTAAATAATTTAATAAATCACCCAAGTTGTGGAAAGTATCAAAATAAGACAAATATGAAATTCTGACCATACCAATATGCTATTGAAGATTTAGGACAAAGAACTGAAGCAACTTGGCGATTGTCTAAAAATAGCATGCTTCTCCAAGAAGTTCGAAGAGCTCCAAAAAGGTTGGAATTGCATTTTGAAAGCATCATGGAGTTCACCAAGACCAATTGAACTTACTGCCATGAACAACACCTCTGCTAAACTACTCCTGTGCTCTCCAATAACTTTGGAGTTCTCCCTTTCTCACAAACTAGCTTATGGGAAAACTTGGAAAATAAGCTAATCATCCACAAATCGATCATGCTTGAGAAGGGGACATTATAGTCCTCCCTCCCCAAAATTGCTTGTCCTCAAGCAATTGCAAGCTTGGATGTTTCAAGATCTATTCACTCTCTCAAGTAGCATCCTCAACAGGTAGATTCTCCCACTTAACCATATACTCTTTGATGCTCCTCTTTCTCAAGGCGCATTCCCTGAAATCAATCATTGCTTCAAGAACCAAGATGAGTTTCTCTTCTTCATGCAAAGGAAGCAACTTTGAAAAGACAACCACATTGTGTCCATGTGCTTTCTTGAGGTGAGATACATGGAAGACATTATGAACTTTGCTACTTTCAGGAAAAACCCATTCATATGCCACTTCTCCAATCTTTCTGGAGATCCTGAATGGACCATAAAATCTTGCCTTGAGTTTTTTTAATCCACTCTTCTTGAGTAGATTGCTTGTAGGGCTACAACCTTAGATACATCATATCTCCAACCTCAAATGTGCGCTCTATACTGTGCTTATCTACATATAACTTTTGTTGGTTTTGTGCATGCTGAAGGTTGTCTTTCAAGGATTTCATGATATCTTGACTCTGCTGCAATAAATCCTTAGCTTGAGGAACTCTTTTATCACCAAATAGGAGATCAATGAAGCTACGAGCTTCATATCCATAAAAGGGAGACATTTTTATTCACATATGATAGGTAGAGTTGTAAAAATACTCTTCTAAATGAAGCCATCTTACCCAAGCTTTTTGCTATCCAGAAACATAGTTACTTAAATAACCTTCCACTTGTTTACAACCCTTGTTTGCCCATCAATTTGTGGGTGATAATTGGTGCTAGGAGTGAGTTTAGTCCCACTCAATTTGAAAAGTTCTTTCCAAAATAGACTTAAGAACTTGCTATATTTATCACTAACAATGGTTTTCGGCATGTCATGTAGTCTAGACTTTGAACACTTCTCTAAAGAATAAATCAACCACTTGAGTTGCTCTAAAATTTGTAGAAATAGCAAAGAAATGTGCAAATTTGGTCAATCGGTCAACAACAACATAAATGCAGTCCTTCCCTTGCACTTTTGGTAATCTAGTGATGAATTCCATTGAAATGCTCTCCCACCTTTGGTTGGGAATAGGTAAGGGCTGCAACAAACCAACAAGAAAGGTGTGTTCATTTTTGTTTTGTTGACACACTTTATTCTTTTATATACTTAAGAACTTCATCCTTAAGCCCTTTCCATGAAAATCTTTCATGAATTTGCTTCTAAGTCTTGAAAAATCCTTGGTGACTAGCCAAGGGAGCATCATGGAAAGTCTAAAAATCTTCTCTTTGAGCTCTGATTCAGATACTAAAAAGATTTTTTCTTTGTAGAGGATCAGCTCATTCACCACTTTGTACTTCTAATCTTGCAATATACCCTCCAAGATACTAGTGGCAAATGGATTCTTTGCATATTCCACAAGGTTTTCTCCTTCCAATTAGCAGTTATCTCTATCATGAAGCTCAAATGTGGCCTTCTTGACAATGCATCAACCACAACATTCTTCTTCCCCTTGACATATTCAATGTCAAAATCATAAGCTTGTAGCTTATTCACCAATTTTTGCTGTCTTTCATTGAGATATTTTTGATTGAGGAAGTATTTGAGAGTCAAGACTATTATGGTTTGTTTTGATAGTGAACTTCCCTCCAACCAAATGTTGCCTAAACTTTGCCAAGGCACGCATAATAGCGAGCATCTCCGTGTCATAGATAGAATACATCTTCTCTCCTCCTCTCAACAATCTGCTTTCAAATGCAATGGGATGCTTGTTCTGCATTAGGACAACACCTATTCCTTCCCTAGATGCATCACACTTAAGCTCAAAAAACTTAGAAAAATCGAGTATGGCCAAAATAGGACAAGTACTTATGATTTTCTTGAACTGATCAAATGATGCTGTGGTGCTGTAGACCATACAAATGCCCCCTTTTTGGTAAGATTTTGAAGTGGGGCAGCCAACTATAAAAATCCCTTCACAAATCTCTGATAGAAGCCACAAAGCCCAAAAAATTCCTTCAATTGAGTGAGAGTTCTTGGTGGGGGCCAATCCAAAATAGCCTTAATCTTCTTTTGGTCAACACTAACCCCTTTGAAGCTAATCACATGACCAAGATACATGAGTTCTGCCATGGAAAACTCGCACTTGGATTCCTTTGCAAACAAAGTTTCTACCTCAAAAAATAACCAAAACATCATCCAAATGCTGCATATGTTCCTTCCAAGTCTTACTGAATATCAAGATATCATCAAAAAAATACCAAAACAATTTTTTTGAGTTGCTTGTTAAAGACTTGATTCATATAGGATTGGAAAGTTTTTGGAGCATTTGTTAAGCCAAAAGGCATAAGTAGGAACTTATAATGCCTAAAATAGCATCTAAATGCAATTTTCTCAATGTCTTCTTCTCAAACTCTTATCTGATGATATTCGGATCTTAGCTCATCAATCTTTAGTACAGGGTACTGATTTTTGATGGTCTTGTTAAGGCTTTGTAATCTATGCATAGGTGCATAGTCTTGTCCTTTCTTTTACTAACACTATAGAAGAGGCAAATGGACTCTTGCTTGGATGGATATGCCCCATCTCTAGTAGCTCCTTGATAGCATTTTCAATTTAATCCTTGTGTCTCTTATGGTGTCTATAGGGAGTGGTGATAACAAGCTTGGCTCCCTCCTCCAACTCTATCACATGCCCAATCCCTCTTTCAAGAGTCCTTCCTGGTGGTATGCCACTAAAAAACTTGCTATGCTTAGTCAACAAAGCTTGTACATCCAAATGGTATTCTCTCTTCTCTTTTAAGGAATGGTGGGCATGATGACTCATTGAGTTGCCCACTCAACTTGATCATGGCAAAACAACTTCTCCATCCTTTTGTATGTGACAACACGAGGACCTCCATTTGACATTCCTCTCAACACAACCTTCTTCCCATCAGCTTGGAATTTCAGCTCCATTGTTTGCAAATTCAAGGCGATCTTTCCTAAAGATTGGAGCCATTAGATGTCAAGAACAACATTGGTGTCTCCAATAATCACCACATAGAAGTCATCTTTGACTTTATAGCTGCCCAATCGTAGATTCATTTGTGGAACTCTCCTTGTGCATGTAAGAGTGAATCCATCAACAATCATAACTTTGAATCCTTCAAAATCTTCTATCTTAAGGCCTCTTCGTGCTACAACTCCTTTGTTAATAAAGTTGTATGTAGCACCCATATCAATGAGAGCAACAATTTGCTGCCCACATAAGACTCCACGAACCTTGAAAGATTCATTCTTTTGAAAACTTAAAAGTTGGGCAAGGGTGCCTTTGAATCCTTCAAAGTCTTTTGTCTTAAGGCCTCTTTGTGCTACAACTCCTTTGTTAATAAAGTTGTATGTAGCACCCATATCAATGAGAGCAACAATTTTCTGCCCACATAAGACTCCACTAACCTTGAAAGATTTATCCTTTTGAAAACTTAAAAGTTGGGCAAGGGTGCCTTTGAATCCTTCAAAGTTTTTTGTCTTAAGGCCTCTTTGTGCTACAACTCCTTCATCAATGAAGTTGTGTGTAGCACCTGTATCAATGAGAGAAACAACTTGCTATTCACATAAGACCCCACGAACCCTGAAAGATTCATTCTTTTAAAAACTTGAAAGATGGGCAAGGGTGTCTTTGAATCCTTTAAAATCTTCTGTCTTAAGGCCTCTTTGTGCTACAACTCCTTCGTCAATGAAGTTATGTGTAACACTTGTATTAATGAGAGCAACAATTTTCCGCCCACATAAGACTCCATGAACCTTGAAAGATCATTCTTTTGACAACTTGAAAGTTGGGAAAGGATGCCTTCATTTTCCTCCAAATCAATTTGTTTCTTTGAATTTTTTGATTTAGATTCATCAGCTGAATACACTTCTAAATGACGAATTTGACCTTTCTGAAAGCACTTATGGCCCAAGATCCATGGCTCCTTGCATGTGAAGCACAATTTGTTCCTCTTTAGCTAATTTTAGAGGTCATCATTCATTTTTTGTGGGAAAATTTTGTACTGATTTGTCTCCTTGTGGAAAGGTATCTTATCCTTTTTGTGTTGAAAAGTCCTTGGTTGAAATTTGCTCCTAGGAACAATAAACTCCATGCTCCTTTCTTTCTTGATGGCTTCTTGGAGTGTTGGTGGGTCAAAATATTTTACCAACCCCCTAAGTGGCTTAGTTAGCCCTTCATGAACAACACAATAAGTTTTCTTTCTAAAATATTTGACACCATCACAAAAAGCCTCTGAAACACAACAATGTAGGCATCAACTATCCCATGTTGTCTCAATTGTGCCAATTCTTTGAATTGCAATTCTTGATCCTTTTTGTCAAATATTTCAATGGGTTTGTTGGTAAACTCATCATATTTAGTAATAAGGTTGTGGCCTTGGGTTATCAACCCATGGTACTACCATTCATGAGCTGCTCCATCCAGGTGCAAGATGGAAAATTTGATCACCTCTTCCTTTTGGCATTGGCCTCAAAGACAAATAGTTCAATTTTGGACCCATGTATGAGTAGTACTTTTATCACTCCCATCAAAATGAGAAAGTATCACCTTTCCCAAGGTTTGTTGATAATCTCCTCGCACAATTGGACCTTTTTTCTCTTATCTTCCACCACCTCTCTTCTTCTTTTGATTCATAAACTGATCAAGAGACAATATGTCTCGACTCTCCAATGGAAGAGTCACATACTCTGCATAATTGGCCCGAACTTCATCTACCAAAGAAATTTATGCTTCTTGTGCAAGTTGTGCCTCCTCCCTATGAGTGAATGTGGGCTGGAGAGGTCTAGCAATAGACCCAATAGCAGCTCCAACAGTGTGATCATTACTAATTTGATGATTATTGGTGTTAGAAGTGCTAACTTATCCATTTTGAACTCGGGGAACATTTTGATTCATTTTGGCAAGAAGTTGGGCCATCATTTCAAGCATGACATCAAAATTTCTCTTTTTCTCTAGCATTCGGACTTTCTGGAGTGGCAAGCCCCTTGTATTTTCCTACCATGTATTCTGATGAGCCTTCAATATCAATCGTGAGATTCTGATGCATCACTAAGTCTTCTAAGAAAGTATCTTTTACTAGAGTTTTTGGAAACTGATATTGTTGTTTTTCTGCTCTCTATTATAATACCTCTGTTCTTTTTCATTGGCATTCATAGAGCACAAGCTACATGATAGGATTAGTTGCACAGGTTGGCAAGATCACCACCTTTGATACCACTATAATAACCATCCTATATTTTTTTGAAAATTTTAAATTGAAATAAATTGCAATGCAATGCCCTTATCACTATTTGATCACCTAGTTCCTGAGATTGGCAAGGTGAGAGCATATGATGTTTAGGACCATGCCAACTATCTAAAAAGCAACAACTTTGAAAGAGACACACTAGGCGGCAGTGCCGGCCAAACTGCACTTCTTTAGTGGAGTGTGCTGTGCAGTAATTGAAATGAAAACACTTCCATGCTTATTCAGCGGAGTGCAAATATAGTAAGCACAAGCACTCCTTGATTATTCATTGGAGTGCAGTTACGATAAGCACAAAATTTCCACTTATTCAGTGGGGTGTGTTGACATGTTTTTTATGACAACACCAACACAGAATAAAATGTCCAACGGTCACTCTATTCCCTCTTGATCAAAGTATTCCGCATGCTAAGATTGTGTGAAAGTTCATGCGTTCAACTCCAAGGTTCCTTTTATTGTGAATAGACTTAGTTGGTTGATGTGAATATGCTGGGTATTCCAAGGGGACTTACGTAATCGGTCAACTTCGAAGAAAGGATTTTCAAATTTCGGGAGATTTGTCAATGAAGCTCGAGTTCTTAAACTAACTGGATAATGCTGAATGTAAATAATATAAGGATTAGAGATGCTACCATCTACTCCTAAAGGGTGGAGGATGAGGATCGACTTAAACAATCTTCAAACCAGACTTTGCTTCGTCTCCCTTTCGGACAACTTTGACAAAGTTGGTGCAATCTTCAAAGGATGAGTAAGATGTTCAAATTGTGATTCAACATGTGTTCAAATTGTGATTCAACATGTGCACCCCGTCACAACGACGCAAATGAACACACGAATCACAACCGAAGTTAGGTACTGATATTTCAGTTGACCACACAAGGCGAACTTACCATCAGCAAGCCCGCTAGTGGTATGGATGAAAGAAGATATGCTCAAACCGCAACGCCACACTCCACAATTAACAACTACTTGCATAAAATAAAGTCTACTCTACTCTATCTACTTGAATTGGAAAGACGAAAAGATCTCGTCAACTACCCACAATGCAAGATAGAATCACCAATCAATGAAAATCCTTATATTATGAGAGTCTTACACAACAATCTTTTACAAAAACTTTCAAAGGGAAAGTCTTTCTCTCCTTTCCAAACTAAGCTAACTTCTAAGCTATCTCTCTATCTATTCTAACTTCTATCTTCTATACTCTCTGATCTAACCTTTACTTCTAAGTTACAAATGAGGGGGGATGCCCCTTTTATAGCTAGCCCAGTCCAATGGACGGCTTAAATTGAATTACAATGAAGGGCTCATATCGAGCCACATATGCCCAAATTAGGGTTTTTGCCCTAAAAACCGCCACAGAGAGGAGTGGGGCAATGAATGCCCTGGAGATTCTCTACTCCTCTGCAGAACCACTATCCGCAATTAATGCCCACTATCTTCTTCTAGAAGATTCTCGTCCGGAAACGCGTTCCCACTGTTCTTCTCTGCCAATTTTGTTGCGTTAGGAGGAGAGCGAAAGAGTCTCTAAGACCGTCTCCGCCGATAATAAAATTTGAAAGGATTTGATGTTCAGGCCTCCTGTTGCTTTGACTCTTAGACGCATTTCTTCTTTGTGACTTTCACATTTCTCTAGCCCACTGCCTAGGCTCATTTGCCTCTTTTGCATCACGTTCTTAGTGTCTTAGCCAAATCTTCACTGTCATTTCTTCTTTCCCAAGTTGCAACGTTGTCTAGCTCCATCAAGTCCTCACGCCTTGGCTTCAACGTTTATCCTGCAAAACAAAAGAAGAGCATCAGAACACTTTATAATCTAAATTCACTTTACTTACCTCATTCCCACGTTTTGACTTCCAAGGTCTACTTGATGTCTGATAAAATTCATCATTTTCTAGCAAACTTTTATCATGGGCCCGTTGTGCTAGGGCGCATGCCATTTTGTTGTTTTCATCCTCCTGCCTTAGCAATTTCATTCACTTGCCTTGCCCACCTTCTTTTAGGAGCTTGGTGACTTAGATAAAATTCCATTCGTCCTGAGCTTGAGTGCATTTGACCTCCTCTGCTTTCCTTTTCCATGCCTTAGAAAATTTATCCATCTGAGCCTTAGGAACTTTGTTGAATAGGTGCCAAGCCAAAATCCTTGTCAAAACAACACGAGCAAGGCATGGAAGAGTTTAAAACCATCTCCTAATTGGAAATGTCCAATACCCAGAAGAAAATTCCCCTCAGAAATCATAATTTCCATGTGTATCTAGATGAAGGGGTAAGTTTAATTTTTATTATTTTTGAAAAATAATAAAAATTACTAAGGTTTATTCCATTTTCATTCTGGAGGAATTCCATGCCTGTAATCTCCATTTTTCCTGCCTTAGTATTTTCTTGATTTTCCTGAAGAAATTTCCTCCTGTTCATGGGCGCATTTCATCCTGCTTTTGGAAAATTTAGCATCACCCCCCTAGGCGTACTTCACACTTTCACCCTTGAAAATGCCTTAGAAAATATTTAAATTCCTTGATTTTACCTTGGGCGCATTTGAGGTCTTCCACTTCTATTTCAAACCTTAGGCATTCCTACACCCTAGCAATCTTATACTATTTCCTCCACAAACAAGAGCGCATATTCATGGGTCAACTTCCACCTAAGGGCGCATTTAGAGGTGTTAGAAGGAATCCCCACGCTTATCAAGTGGTCCTTCATCTCCCTTAAGCGCATTTGAGCATGTAGAGGGAAACTTCCTTGCCTTAGTGAATATCTCTATGCCTTTGCTTGTGGTGGGCGCATTTTGAGGGGTGAGGAGGAATTTCTCCACTTAGAAAATTTTTAAACACCCTCCCTCTTGCTGGGCGCATTTCACCTATGCTGGAGGAAATCTCATTGCCTTAGATTTTTCTTGCACTCCCCTTGTAGCCTTGGGCGCATTTCATGTAGGGAGGAGGAAGTTTTATACTTAGAATATTTTCCTTCACTTCGCTTTCTCCTTGACTTGCAAGCCTGGGCGCATTTCCCATGTGGTGAAGGAATTTGCCTATGCCTTGGGCGCATATGGAGGGATGAGGAGGATTTTTAACACTTAGAAATTTTTATCAAGCATTTTCCACCTTGGGCGCATCTGACCCTATGAGGAGGAATTTTAATCAAGCTTGGGCGCATTTCTCCTATGCTACTTCCATTTTCATACTTAGAATTTTCTTGATGCCGATCTTCATTTTTGAAAACCCTTAACGCCTCAGCTACCTCTTGCCATTCTATTTTTAGCAGTTTTTGGAGAAGTGAGACTCTTCGTGGTTTTTTACTCGTTCTG
This sequence comes from Sequoiadendron giganteum, assembly GCA_007115665.2. Classification (NCBI taxonomy): domain Eukaryota; kingdom Viridiplantae; phylum Streptophyta; class Pinopsida; order Cupressales; family Cupressaceae; genus Sequoiadendron; species Sequoiadendron giganteum. The sequence continues at coordinate 598,715,084 of CM021102.1, read as the reverse complement.
ACTCTGGAGCTAGCGCGATATGCTTCCTGTGGCCTTGCTATCTTGTTTATACCTGTTGCCCGAGATCATTTGCTATTTTTAGCCACCCTGCTATTTTTAGCAAACCCTAAAATTGCTTGACTTCCGCAACTCCGACTGATCTGAAATTTGCTAGGCGTGATCCTCATCGCCTACTTGACCTGTTCACACCCGCCTCTTGTGCTGACTTGCTATTTATAGCCATGTTCTGGAGACGACTTACTATAAATAGTAAGTGCTTGGATTGAGCCCAAATTTCAGTAGATTGCTTGAAGGATGCTGATCGTGATGGGATATCTTCGTTTTTCAAAATTCTGGCTTTTTACCCCTCTTTTTAGGCATCGAAGCTGGAAACCCTAATTTGATATGCATGTGCCCTGAATGGTCTTCGTTTGACCTCGTTTCTGTTGCTTGCCACTCTGCTTGCTGGACTGAAGTGTTGGGTAGCTGTTGGGATAAAACTGCTATTTATAGTAAGTGTCCGGAAAGTGGTCAACCGGATGTCGGACGAGTTTGCATGTCACAGTGCCCGTGGGATCTCAAAAAACCCAGAAAAACCCAGAAAACTGGTCAAAGTTTCGGCACTGGCTAAAAATAGTAAGTCCCTGAAAACTGACTCATTCCGTTTGCATGTTACACCATTGCGAAGCTCTTGCAAAACCCACATGGAATATCCGGACATGCACTAAAAATCTCTGCATGCAAACCCTAAAAATAGCCTCGGAAGGCTATACCTTTGAAAGTCACCATCTCGATTTGCATGTTATACCATTGTGAAGGCCTTGAAAAACCCAGATACATTCTCCAATCATGCCTTGAAAAATCATATGTTTAAACCTTGAAAATGGCTCTTGAAGCCTGAACTGCTAAAAATAGCAAGCTGTTTGATTCTGTTCAAATTTTACGTGTAGGCACCCTGAACATGCTGAAGTAACCAGAATCCCGAAATCCTGAGGAAAAGACCTCGCAAATTGAACACTTACTAAAAATAGTAAGTCGTCAGAACATGATGAAAATTCAGTGGGAGCCTGCTGGAAGCCTTCCGAAAGCAATGTTAAGCTCAGCTGTCAATTTACTAACTTGATTTAATCTTAATCCGGCCTGAAGAACAAAACCCTAATTTCATAGATTCACTTCAGTCTTAGCCAAAATTTCAAATTAGGTCAAATATAGAAACATCCCCAGAAGGACAAAAAGATCAGAGACACACAAAACAACCCAAAACCGAAGCTAAAAGACCAAAATGGAGCAAAAATTAGGGGGTCCCCATCTGGCATGGGGTGATGTGTGAAAAGGTCACAACAGGGTGAACAAATACAAATTTTCCACTTATTAAGTGGGGTGAGCAAATACATTTTTCCACTTATTCAATGGGGTGAGCAAATACATTAATTGCAAGGATGAATCCATTGATGGTACTACCTTCTAGGGTATTACAATATATCAATGCATTACAAAATCAGTATTTGACTGTTGCAACAACTCCCAAGAGCACTGAATGACACAAATTAATTAGCTTACCTATGGAACAATAGTATAATACCTTATAAGAATGATGTGGAATGCTGGTGTTGGCCTGATAGCACTTTGTAGCTGCTGTCTAACTGCCAAAACATACTTGAAAGTTTGAAACACTTTTGGAAAAAACTCAGGAAACACTACACAGTAACAAAATTGCACACCCAACTGAAGCACCAACTAGATTACACTCTCAAAGCCGTTTGATCACACTAAAACTACTGGAATCACTTCATAATAGACTGCGTTACACCTTTCAAAAGTCTGCACGTTTGAGAATGATTTATTTGCTGCTGATGAAATAGGGACAACAGAGTCAAAGTCACCAAAAACTTCAGCTAACCACATAAGTCCACCCCAAGGTGGGTTGGACTAATCTCCAATAGGCAAGGTGCCACCAAACCACTTGAAAAATGCCAAGAAAGGCAATGCTTCAACTTGGAAACTCACATACCCTCCCTTGATAGGTACGACTTCCCTGCAAGTGGTACAACCTCCTTATAAGCTTCCTCAAATTGAATGATTAGAAAAATATAGCTTCTAACTATAGCAAACTGCAGGGAACAATGGAAACTTCACCTTTATTTTATGCATCCTCAGTTAGTACAGCCTGAATAGAAAGTACAGCCAGCATAGAAGTGTATGGCTTGCACTAGGTTGGTTTAGCCAACAACAAATCCTCTCAATTGCCCTTCAAACACTTAATCAAAAAATCTTCACAAACAACACCAAAAATATTAGACAATCAAAATACATCAAACTGATCCATCTTCAACAATCAAACTAGAAACTTCACTTGTAGGTGCATTGGTAATTCCTGAAATCACTCTAACTAGCTAGGGGGGTTTTTCGTCCCTGAAATTAGTATTTTCGAAAGGGCTTTTATCCTCAAAAAAACTGGAGATGAACACAAGTTCTTTTTGTAGCAAATGCAATATCATAACATGGCTAACCCCTCAAATGAGCTCTCAATCCCTTTTTATAACATTCTACAGAGAAAATGATAATAATAAAAAATAATAATTCTTTTTTTCCTCCACAAACTCTTTTAAAAATAAATAATAATTCATCATGTGTAAAGAGATCTCCTTGTGCCTAGGTGTCCCCTTGGTGGCACAACTGAAAACACATTTTTAATAAATTATTAAAGTTAGTTGCCTTTTAAATTTTTTTCCTTAGGACTACTTAAGTAATAATTATTCAATAATTTAATAAACCACCCAAGTTGCCAAAATTATCAAAATGAAACAAATATGAAATTTTGATCATACCAATATATCATTGAAGATTTAAGATGAGGAACTGAATCAACTTGGAGACTGTCTAAAAATAGCATGCTTCTCCAAGAAGTTTAGAGAGCTCCAAAAAGGCTGGAATTGCATTCTAAAAGCATCATGGGGTTCACCAAGATCAATTGAACTTACTACCATGAACAATACCTCTGCTAGACTTCTTGTGTTCTCTCCAAGAACTTTGGAGTTCTCCCTTGCTCACCAATTAGCCTACAAAAAAACTTGGAAAATAGGCTAATTGTCCACAAACTAATCATGCATGATAAAAGTTCCCTTCAGTCAAGAAGGTGTCAAGTGACTTGGAATCAAGCAATCAATGTAAAAACATTATGTTTGAATGAATGTAAGGCTAGGAACATGTGAAAGGAGTGTTTGAGGTGGTCTAGAGCATATCAAGAGTTTTCAAAACAAGTTGTAGACTTCAAAACCAAGTAGGAAATCAAATTTTTCATTTTCGCTAGTTGTCACAACTGGTGATAGTGTCATTTACTTTGGCAAAAACACAATCATTGGTATGTTGGAAGTGGCTATTTTGTCATTACACTGGCATAATGTGGAATATGATGGGTTTTGTCTTGACTTGACTCTTTTAACGTTCTTCCATTTTGGCACCATGGGAGGATAGGGGAATGGGATATAATGTATTAACCCAAATGGAGTTGTAACATCTATAAGAGTGACTGATTTAGTCGCATGAAGAATAATTTTGTAATGTCCCTTACCCAACCTTGTCCTAGGACTCACTTGTTTGCCCTAGAATTCGTTTGTTGATTAGGATTAGGGTTTCTTCCTTCCAAATGAGTATTCTCCTAATTCCATAACTCTAGATTGGGATCCTGTATTCATCCATATTGACAACATATCTATTAGCATTAGTATCTAGATATAAAAAATAAGACATAATCATAATGCAATTATGCAAACATAATCATACTTGCAGATTGAAAACATAAGAAGAGACACTCAGCCCATCAGGAGAGGAGAATCCCTAAGGGCCAACGGTCTACCACCTCCTATTGCCCAACCCTTGTCTAGGGCCAACGGGGCAGAATGTCTAGGTGGAACCCCCATCCCTCCATGACCCAACCTTTGCACCGGGCCAATGGGGCAGATTGCCCAACCCTTGCTTCAGGCCAATGGGGTGGAACCTGGATGGGGTTTTTAGACAAACCTTATAGGTCATGACTCGCCTCTCCTGGCAGGATTACAATCAGATTGCAAACAGTTCTATACAATTTCCCAGTATTCAGTCATTAGCAATTCACTTGCATCTTCATTTATGATGCTATATAAGAGTCCAACATAAGTATATAATTCAGCATGATGATATATCATAGTGCAAGAGTAAATATAACAAGATCCAAGTCTATAGATCATTCATCATATTCTATAGATCAATGCAGTCCAACAGATTCAAATTAGTACAGTTCAATATGTGTATATTAGCATGAAGGTATAACATAATGCATAACTCAATTAAGCAATACCCATATTTATATGTTCAAACTTCAATCAAACATAAATGTAGATCAAGCATCATTAGAACCAACTCTAAACAAGGTAAACAATAATGGTCTATATCCGTTCAACAACTACACAGTTTGCCAGATCTAATGCCCAAAATTAATGCCAAGAATTCTATTTCCAGATTCTGATCTATCAAGAAGGAATGGTCTTCAAAACACGTCAGAAGCACATATATATATTTTAATGAATAAGGATTGGATATTATATTCAATAGAACATAGATCGTCTAGGGCTTGGGTCAAGGGTCTATGCAGCATCATTATGTCAGTTTGAGAAAATCAGTTATTAAAGCCAATGAGTGATCTCACCTGATCGGCTATGTCTTCCCATGACTCTTTATTCCTTAATCGTCTTCCTTCAACCTTGTACTCGATTGATCATAGGATGAGGACAATTCATAAATATACATAATCTACTTATGTTTATATTAAAGAGTCATCATTGCTTATAAGTATCATTATTGCATAATCCTCTACGTATATATATACTTCATATACATATATATATATATAATTATTCTTTTACTTATATCCATTAGTATTCATAAATATATGTTTATATAATTATTCTTTCCTTATTCATATATATTATTTATTCATTGCATATTATTCATTATAAAATTTATCTATATCTATGCATATATACTTGTATGCCTATTAAATTATATATATATATTAAATGACTCTATATTCCAATGCATAACAATCATTGTTGCTGTTGTTATGAATTGCAGATCATATTTCTCAATGTTTTTCCCTCTTCCTATTTTTCCTTCCTTCTATTTATACCATTCAAGGTAGGTGACTCATGGGGGGAATGTATTGTTTGGTGAAAGAGGTGACTTTTCATAAAATATATCCCTTTGTTAGATTTAATTGCTGCCTTTAAAGGCTTATTATCACAATAATATCTATTTTTGAAAATAATATATTATTACTAATAATTGTGATATTTCAGATTATATATTTATTTTATTATTTTATTTTGATGTTTTATTGAACATATTTTAACATTAAAGTATAATAATAAAAACAATTTGCTAATATCTTATTATTATTTTATTCTAATGTATATCTTTGATGTTTAATGATTATAATATTTATTTATTATTATTATGTTTGATATTAAGTTATTTAATACTAGAATGTAATAACAATAATTTGCCTATATATTATTATTATATTTGTTATTTCATATTTATATGTTTTTATATTGATATGGTACACATTTATTTTATATTTAATATTAATATTGCTATTTATTTTATTTATTAATTTATTTGTATTTTACCACTTGGTCTTTATGGTATTGCAATTTTGGGGACATGACAAATTTACTCCCTCTTGTTGGAGTTTTTACCCTTTTAGGGTGTCTCTAGGGTAAATTCCTTGTTGCTGTCTTATGTGTGTGTGTGTGTTTCTTTGTAAGTTCTATGCCTGTTTTCACGTTTCCTTCATGTTTGCATCATGTTTGAACAACTGAGACTGTAGTTGGCATCCATTTAGTGGTAATGGAGAGTGATTTGAAAGTTTGTAGTAGACTTGACATTGTGATATCTGTAGTTGATCACTTGGAGACTATCTATCACTTAGAGAAGAGGAAACCGGTTCCTTGGTAAAAGTAGATTTGTTTCCTTATTCTAAATTTGAATTCTCTTATGATTTTGTTATTAATTAGGATGGTAGCTGCTAACAGGTCAATCGGCCCCCAGAATGTCATGGGTAGTTTTGTTAGAAGTTATTTTTTTCTTGTTCTCATTTTTGTCAGCTATGAAAGGCGGCCCATTTTCTCATAAGTACATATTTGTTTATGACACCTGGGGAATTGTTTTTGCTTCTTTCCAATGACTGCAGACTGATCTTTCAGAGCATCCAATTATGAGTAGCTGTGTGATGCCTTTAAGACAAAATATTGAGGCAACACCTGTGGTTTTACTTCATGGGTTTGACAGGTACTATAGGTCTACATCATTCTATTTGGTACATTTTTATCCAATATTACTAGCTACACATGGATGCTGATGATGGGCTCTTTGGCCATCTTGTGGATTGATATTTATTTTCCATCTTTGAGCATCCAGTTCTTGTTTAGAGTGGCGTTACACATACCCTTTGCTTGAGGCTGGTGGGATGGAGCCTTGGGCTATTGACCTTCTTGGTTGGGGCTTCAATAATGGAGGTGAGTGCTTTGGGTTTTTGACTTTAGTTCTTATTCTATTGTAGGTGTGAATCTTTAGGTTTGCTCTGATTTGCTGTCTTGGCATTTATGAATCTATATAAAGTTGTAATATTTTTCTTTCTTTCTTTCTATTTATTAAGTTTGTCACTCTTTATTAGAGGTGTATAGTTGTTTTCCATTTCTATTATGCATTCAAGGTATGGGATCTGATTTCTCTTCCATTTGTTCAGAAGGGGTTAAATCATTTAGTGTGGCTGCAAAACGGGAACACCTTTACAAGGTAGCTCTTTCAACCACTATTCAAATTATTTTAGTTTTGCTATGGTTTCTTTTCTAGACTAGCTATTTGTAGCAATATACAGGTGTATATTGAAGTTAATGTCTAGTTTAACTTGTACTTTGCATTTGCCCACTCGTCTAAACATAGAATTTGAGTACTTTAATTTAAGCATATAGGATATAAGTAAAATGCAAATGAAATAAATTTTAAAGATAACTTGGATTTTAAATCTTATCCCCAGCATTAGTTCCTGTGAACTAAGATGGTTATGTCAAATTATTACATTTTTATGTTGTTTCTTATTAGGCAAGAAAATAATGAAAAAAAAAGAAAAAAACTAAAATCAAGATATAATGATATGGAATTGTGAACCAATCATCCACCGACCATGCAATATGTGGAAAAGCCTGATCAAGGGTACCTAAATCCTAGAGGCGGTTGGGGTAGGCCAACTGGTCTAGGACTATGATAAATTACTACTATGTAGAACTTTGTTAAATTATTTTGAGGAGTTAAAAAATTCTACATATCCTACTAGTATATGATTTTGAGTCTAGATCTAGAATAGATCACCATTCTGCAAGGCTGCAAATGATTAATATAGGAAGTTGGCAGAAATAGGTACAATAATGGTATCAATAATGATGACCATCTCTTACTTTTAATTGGTTAACTGATGATGTGCATTGTCGTGATCTGCTATAGTTCTAGATCGCATGCAGTCAATTTTTAATTGAAACAGAATATTCATTATGAAATAAGCAGATTACTTCTAGCCATATGGATGCCTTTTTCCAAACAAGAAAATTTTAAGTAATATATACTAGGAATGATAAAGGCTATCAAGAGTATATTCTTACGATGCATTAAGTTCCTAAATGAAGGATATGTCAACTCCATCAAAGGTTGAAAGTAAGGATTATCTGAAGATGTATATGTTAACCATTTAGAAGTTGGGTGCCATATAACTAGTTGACCTTGCCAATATTTTTCCTACTCAAGAGTGTGTTGTTTCACTATGTTGGTGTAAGAACTAACACCTCTGGAGTGTAAGTTTGTACGGATAGCTATGCACACTGCGTAATGAGTGCTCTTCAAATTAGGAGGGGAAGCTCCCTCGTCGTGCTGGAATGCATGGAAAAGAAAAGTAAACTAAATCCTATCTTTTTGTTCTCAGTTGGTAGAGGCACAAAGTTAAGAAAACCTAGAACGTTGCAACTAAGGATTTTCTGGTTTCGCAGATCATATAACTACAACTAAGCTAACTTCTTTAAATCTATCCAGTTTCCTCAAGAAAATAGAGCGTGAGGAAATGGAGCAGGAATGGTTTTATACGATAAGCTGGGTACAAATTTGCAACATGAAGGCAAGGTGGGCACAACTATCTGCTCGGCTGAATAAGCTTATTATCACACACATTATACGATAAGCTTTAAGTACAAATTCTCAACATGAAGGCAAGGTGGGCACAACTATTTGCTCAATTTGAATAGGCTTATTGATAACAAAACACAAAAGATAGCCAACTAGGACAGAAAATTGCATAGGCAAGACACGCGTACAATCTACGATCGAACTAGCCACTATATCTAACTAAGGCAAGCATTCACCATAATAATTGCATGGAACTCGAGTGGCATAACAATTCATTATCAAAACAAATGCTCATGAACAGATACAAAAAAAACAATATTACAGGCAAGGTGGGCACAACATATATTAATCTCTCGTGCAAAAGTTCCTTGAACAGATACAATAATAGCAATACTACAGGCAAGGTAGGCGCAACATGTATGCTATCAAGCAAAATTTATTTACAAATGAGCTAAATGCTCTTATTTATAGACCTCAAGGTGTAGGCAACCCTAAAATCACCTTGAGTCAACTACAGTCCTGCAGTACATGCAAGATCTTATTGTTAAACCCTAATAAAGGAAACTATACAGTTAACTGGCAAGCTACCATTAGTTAACTGAAACATCTAATCTAAATGGACAATGTGCAAGCATGCACGTCCTTATTGAAAACAAGTTAACTGGAATACTATCATCAGTTAATGCAAAAACCTAAAAGAAACTCCAAGTGTATGTAGATGTTTCCAAGATAGACATGGCATGCAATGTGTAACGAGTTAACTCGGAAAGAGGCATCGAGCTTAACTTGTGTGTTTAATATCTATCTTGGAAAAGGTGGGATGCCCTGAATTGAAGTTTATTGGCCCTGATCTCGAGCAATCAACCCATCCACGAGGTTATTGACTGCATCACCTTCTGGGGAACTGAAGCTTTGGCGAAGAATCCCATGTCTATGCAGCGTGTCTTCCTCACTAGTTACCTGACACTGAAACTCGCCTTTACTCCTGATTGCCTTGTCAAACAATGCTGACATGACTGTAAACTGATTCATCTTACAACCAATGGTCTCACCACTGAAAATACTGTGAATAAGTGCTTGGAGCTCTGACTGAACATTAGCAAGTTCAACATAGTCACCACCCACACGCTGATACAGGCATGGTAATTGAGACACAAAGTTTCTCACATAGCGAAGTGCACTGGTAACATGCTCTCTACTCTCAGCCAACTCTGATGCTATCGTTTCTTCTATCTTAGCCTTGAAGATTTAACTGTGTTCTGCAAACGTAGACATCTTCCTTATCTTCTGCATCTATGACTGAGTCAAATGACAACCCCAGGTTAGCAATCAAGATCTCATCCCTGGGCCTACTAATAGCCAAGTCACGCTCCTCATCTTGAAGTTCAAGACGATGTTCACGTGCATTATACCGCAACTGATATAGCTCTGAAAGAACAAAGCGGCCCCTAGCAACAAATTCCTTCTCCCACTCATCTAACCGCTTGCCATATGCAACCAAGTGATCAAGTTGACCCTGTTCTACTGGTGGTTCTAACATATGTGGAAGTGTGGTAACAACATCCCCTGTCCTATGTACCAGGCTAGAAATATATTGGCGAAGCTGTTGTATTTCAGCCTTGAGGGCTGACTTATCTTCTCCATCCTTCACCATTCTATCTCTCGCGCTATCTGTAGCAACTTGTAGGAGGTCAATGTTCGTCTGACGAGTACTTCTACCGAAGTTGACTGTGATCACTTCGAAGTCTTGAGCTTCCATCTCGTCCAGACTCTTATCCTTTGGAGGTGCAACGGTCTCAACAATGATCTCCTCACCTGCATTCCTCTCAATGTGGACCTGTTTCCTGATCCTCTTGTCAGGCGCATCTTGATGGTCATGATCGAAATTTGAATGATTAAGTACATAACATGGCTGTCTCCTTTTTCTTCCCAGCTAACTCTCAAGCCAAGACGAATCCCAACTAATCCCACTGGAATGATCTGTACTAGTCATAGGAGGATCTGATGAAAATGAATGTGTAGAGGGGTTACTGCGAGGAGGTGAATCCACGTCCAAATCAATGTGAATTGGAATTGGAGGCTGCTCTGGTGTTGGTGACGACAAATGTGGCTGAACCTTAGGCTGTGGTAAACTCTGAACAACTTCTTTGACAGGCTCTTCAAGTGGAATAGCAACAGGTGCTTTTCCCTTTGAGTTACTAGGCGCTGGATTCTTTTGAGGAGGGTTACTCCTTTTCTTCTGCTTGGGTTTTGACAAGGAGGGTAGTACAACTTCTACTAGTGGCGGCTTTGCTCTAGGCATGGATACCTTTATGATCCTTCTACTTTCTAGATAAAGCATACTATTCTGAATGACCTTGCTCGATCTCTCCTTCACCGATGAGAATTCTTTGGCATACCAATTCACTAACGGCAGTGGTTGTCCATCAATCCATTCTTTGTAAAATTGAGGAAATGCATCTCCCTCATCCTTTGACAATCCTTCCACCTCTTCTGCCAAGAAGACAAAAATCTGCGGAAGAGAGAACCTGCTATAGCTGCATCTACGCACTTCGAAATCATCTTCGCAATTCACCCAGTAGTCCTCTAGTGTAGGTTTGTTGTAACGACCCCAAAACCGGGTAAACAAAATTTTTCTAACATTTCTTTCCAAACATATAAAAGTAACAAGTAACAAAGACATTGCAATAAAATTCTTCCTTTCTTTATTGATAAATACATGCAAGTTACAATATATATTTCCACATGAATTCCATTTTCATTGTAAATATAAATCAGAGTACAAAGTAAAATAAATTACATACATAGCTCGTAAGCTTTTGCACAAATAGTAGTAAGATGGTCCAGGTTCCCTTCCTTTCAAATCTTGGTGTATCCGTCGCCTGCGGTGGAGGAGAAACATCACTCAAGCACTTTTTCGCCAACCACGGATTGTTAATGCGGTCCCCCGCACATCTATCATTAGATAAATGGCCCTCCCTTCGAACGAAGAGATTGGTAAAGTAACCGGTTGCGACAACCCAACTGAGCATAGTGTTGTGTCCTATACATCTAGAACTTGCTATTTCACAATCCCGAATTAGCATGATGGATCACAATGAACTGACAGTGTAGTCTCAACTATCTCACATCTAAGTGGATGTCGTACCTTCCACTATTTTGGCCAAAGTATTCTCATTCAGTACTTCGAATGAAGGTCATCTATCATATACACTACTCAGGGCCGATTTGACTTAAGGCTATCTTACACTACGCGTAGGTTTTAGTCCTTCACTGGATAGTCAATCATCCCAGACTATCCTACCTCAATTACTTAAATAGGGAATGGAGTACAGTCAACAAGGGGTCCCTCTGGTACTTCCTAACATGGAAATCTTTATCCATGGAGTACATAGCTTTCTCTAGTTAACCTATTTAACTCTAAAGCTTTTAGACTACCTTGGTACTGAATCCACCCTCGTCCTAGTATTTAAATAACTAGTCCCTTTCCTTTATTTAAGGAGTTCAAGCAGTATTCAAGTAATACAAAACATAAGGTACTTTTACTAAGAAGTAATCAAACATTTCCCTTTTTATGTTATTCCTTTTCAAATTCTCCTATGAATTCAAACTAATTCATTTCAACAAGCTTTTAAGCTATTTCCAATTCATCAAGCTCTTAAGCTATTTCTTAATTCAACAAGCCTTTTCTAATGAAACTTAAACTATTCCCCAATTCAGCAATTCCATAGAAACATAGAGGCTTCCTAATGATTTTACTTTCATACTACAACATAATGCAAGCACAATCAAGCAAACTAGTAACTCATGTTTAAATCAATGACATAAGTTCTACAAAGATATTTCTCATGCCTGATTTCCTTTTGCGAAATGAGCTCGATCGGTAGCTTTAGTTCTTGCTCCACCGTCCTTTTCAGCCTTTGCCAGCTACTTCTCTCAGCTTGAACAAATTCTACTCTTAGGTAAATGCAATTTGGTATGAGGAAATGTTGCTCTCAGCAATACAGTCTCAAATTGTAAATGGCTTTCACAAAATGGTAAATGGCTCTCACAATCTAATTGGTAATGTTGGATTGCAGCTTACTGTAAATGCAACAGCAGTGATGGTGGATAAACTCTTACAGAATTCAACAGCAAAGTGGAAATTTAACACATAGAAAATACCACAGCATGAAATTCGTAATTCCAATGCAAAGGAGAGTGAGTGAATGAGTGAATGAGTGTTTTCAACAATGAGAGTGAACCTATTTATAGGTTTCGAATTCTCATGCTTACTACATTGTAGGCATGAGAATTCGACACCTCTTCCTTTGAAAATGTCAAAATCTGTTGTGGCAACCGAATAACCAGACACACAGCAAAAATGAGTGATGATTCAACATATTTTCCAAGAATGTTTCAACATATCACTTGTGAATTTCGTGAAGCAACCACGTACAGATTTAATCATTAAACTTGCCCTCAAAAATGGCGGACTGAAGAACAAATGGCGGTTTTAATTACTGTTTGAAAATGTTAAGGGTTTCCCACAGTCGTTTATAGCTTCCTTTCGCCCACGCGTCCGTAATGGTGGCGTTTCATACAGCTGCGACCAAGTCTTTAAGGTGCGAACTGGGCGCGGGCTTCAAATGCTGCCATTTCCCACCATTCTCAGCTCATACAGTCGCGCGATTTCTTCCCGTGAAGAAATCCGCGATTTTTCAGTTTATTCAAACATTACCTTTAAATCTTTAAAAAGTCTATAGTTTAAACATTCACATTTCCTTAATATTTTTTTATAAATTTCCAATGGACTTTTAAATTTCGAAATTCCTTACCTTTCAATACTTTCAATGTATTTTCCAAATTTGAATATTTCGAATTTCCTTTGTATGGTAATGCAAAGTAATTACCAAAGATTATGCCATTATTTTTCAAAGGTAAATAAATAATTACCAAAGATTATAAGTCTATATCAAACTTTCCAAAGGTTTAGTCATTTTAATATTCACATTAAAATGTTATTAATACATTTTGTATTATATTCAATATAACATTATTATAGTTTTTAATTTACCTTTATTTAAATATATAAATATATCTATATAATATTTGAATATTATATTAGATATATTAATATATTATCGATAAAACTATAATAATATTGATATTAAATATATTAATAACTTACTCAGTTTACACTTAAATATATCTATACATGTTTATTTTCAAATCTCCAATTACGTTATTATAGGCTAGTCAGAGCACCTCTAATAGACGTAATTGCACAAACACGTATATATACATTTAACTGTAAATTCCAGGCATCAGTTACTTATCAGTTCACATTTCACATTCAAGGTTCTCAGAACAGTAAGTCAGTCAATCAAGGAACACCACTCATAAAGCATAAAGAAGTAATCAGAAACTCCTAAGCCTAAGGATGACTTATCATGACAACTCAATCTGACTCAGTTCCCAAAACCCTCAGTGAAGTGTGTGTATGCTCATATGATCAACTTTACCGGTTACTCGACCAAGCCCCTCTCCCGAGTGATGTCTCCCCTCTGCCTGGAGGAATAGTTCCTGTTCCTGCATCCACAGACATACAATCTCGGCAGTTACTTGTTCATAACATCAACAGTATACAAAACGTCTAAGTTAGAATATTCTCAATTCAATACTTTGCATGCAACATAACATCAATAGAAGTACCAACCAAATGAGACAGTCATTTAAATAGAGAACATTCATTTTGATAACAAAACACGTTTTATTCATATCAAAGATTCATACAATACACTCATTTGCCCTATGCAATAGTAGCTATACAATCGGGGTGTAACATTTGTGATAAGAGCGACTACCAAGGTGGGCTGCGTAATGTTCCCAAGGATCATATGTGTATGTGTCAACCAGGTATTTGAGTTTGCAATTCTCCAATTTCTGCCCTGCAGCTTTAGCATCAACTACTGTCTTGCACCAATATATCCCAAACTGCAAAGGAAAGTTGGCAGCTTGTTACGCTTGTGGCGCAAACGTTTGTGAACCTCATACAGCTGCCTCAGGAACTCCATGAACATTGTCTTATCCAAAGGATAACGTGGTAACGTAGCTGGACTTCCTGTATATCCATAGACACGGATATAGGTGTATGTAGGGAACTGAATGTACCAGTCTACCCAACCTTCCATTGCTGCTCTAGCAACTGCTGAGATACGAATGTGCAACTCCTGGTCCAAGTTTCTCACTGTATAAGTCAAGAAAGCCTCCTGCACACATTTGAAATGACTTTCAGCCTTCGTGAACTCAAGCTGATCATAATAACGATAGACTTTCGATGCATTAAGGATGCCCACCGTGTTCAACCCGTTAAACTGACCTTGATAAGTGATCAAGTACACAAGATAGGAACACATATGAAACTGGTGTGCAACTAGGAAACCGATGATTTGTTCGTGAATAGCATTGCTGATGAAGGATGCCCAGTCACAATGCTCTTGCCTAGAGATGATTCGACCAATGATATAGTACATCCATGGGTGAAATTTGTTTGCATCTGCATGACCTGAGACACGATTAAGCAGTGTAATTAGAACACCATACTCATCCTTGAACTCACCACGACCTATGTTGTTTGGCAACTTGGTCTTTTTCTATTTTAGCCACCTCTCTGTCATCTTACTCTGACACTTATTAAATTCAGCATTGAATGCTTGCTCGCTCTGATTCATGGAAATGACCAACCCATCTGGATGTTGAGGAATACCCAGACTTCGCTCGATGTCAAGGGGTTTGAGACTGCATATGACACACCCATCAACTGACTGTATCTCCCGTGCAGCAGAATTATTATGCTTAATGCAAAACATTACAAACTCTACGCAATGAATTGAGATAGGTATGGAAGCGGCCTCAAGTAACCCGGACTGCTAAATGTTCTTGATTATCGAATCTCTGATCTTGAGTGGATCCAAAACTGCTTCTGGAAGCACCTTATGTAGATTCGAATCAATTGTTCCGATGAAGTCATGGGTCAAAACTGACTTGGTCTTGAAATCGAGCTGTGTGAACTGCATTATGAAAAACTCGCCTGTTGACTGTGAACATGGCTATATTTTGACGACTTTTCTGGAAAGCTAAAAATAGCTTGCTGAGGCTAAAAATAGCTCGTCGGAAGTGAATTTTTACATAAAATTTTGAGATATGGGTTTTGTCCAGAAAGTGATTCTAAGACAACCCAGAACGTCAGAAATGCAAAAAATTCGACCTCTACTCAGCCATGCAAAGGAATTTTGATTGAGAAAACTAAAGCTTTGAGAACTAATGTTTTGGAACAAATTTTCCTGAAAAATTCTAACACATGGGTTTTGCCGAGGAGATCGTTCTGAATCAACCCAGTTATTCTGTTTCGCCAAAATTTGCTTGTTCTTCGAACATGTGAGAGAATCTAGACGAGAAAATGGAAGAAATCTAGAAGAGAAAAAGACGTTTTTAATTATTTTTAATTATTTTGTCTTCTTCTTTCAAAATCGCCACTCTGCCTTGAATCTGATGCTGAATCTGAATCTGTACCTGCAAAAGAATGTTTCTGTCGCCTTCGAACTCTTCTGTCTGATGAAAATTCGCCAATCTCTTGAAGAAATTTGAATTCTGTAAGCTATGTGAATGAGAAGAGGCGCCATACTTGTGTTAAATAGACAAAGTCGTACCATCATGTATGCATGCTGAAACCCTAACTGTGAAAGAATTCGATTGGCCTCTCACTAGATGAACTGCCACTAACTCTGAGTCTTAGACTAAAAATAACATTTAATTTAAAACATGCAAATTAAAAAGAGGTGCCATATTTAGATCTTTGAAGAAAATCGCCCTTTTCAATGCTCTGCATGTAAAAATATAATTTTAATCATTTTGTTAAAAATAGCATCTGGATGTGCTTAGTAAACTTCACTGATTCCAGAAAGCCAAAATTTGACTTTCTAGGCGTCCATTTGCAAGAGTTATGAGATTTTTGAGTATCTCCTACTTTATAGCTGACTACAAAGTTACATCTGACCATGTTCAGCTCTAATTTCCGGGTGACCGAATAAACCTGCGACTGATCTGAGATATCCATTGCGAAGCCTGCATGACAAGGATGAAATGTCTGCTGGAAGCTACAACTGCTAAAATCAACATCTGACACCTTGGAAAATTAGGCGCCTTTGATTAAATTGATGCATTGATTCCAAACTTAGTCATTTCTCCCTATTGCCTTATGATGCTTCAAACTGCCACTAACGGTGAATGATGAACCGTGCTGACTGAATAGTAGATCCATTGCGTGACTGGAAGTACTCTGCATCCAATGATTGTATGTAAGGTATCTGAAAACTGTATCAGGAACCCCAAAAGGATGGGTGCCCCTAGCCTGTGAAGGCACAAATACCTTTTTGACAAAAGTGTGACTTTCATTTGAACACCATACTTTGATCCCTGATACTGGGAGCTGGAATGCTCCGATTTGCGCACCATCTGTCTCTTTGCATAGTTGAGTCAACTTGCAAGAGATGTCTCTGGAGACGACGAAGCCAAGAAATTGCTTCTAAGGCCTCAAAGAGAAGGGTGCCTTTTTCAAGGAGATTGGTACTCACCATACTTAGTCATTTTTTGGTTGTCTCCAATCACTCTCACTTTTCAGCATCACCATCTTGACGTCGCACGTACGAGCGTTCGCCAAATCTCGGAGGCTGACGGTTGAACTCGTTGAATAGCTGGAGTAATTGCACACAAGTCTTGTGAAGACTGCGAAAGCAAATAACCCCATCTGGCAGGCCTAAAGGCTGGGCGCCCCTAGCCTACAGATGTGCAGCTGTGTGTAGCTACATTTCACCATCCTCTGTTTTACGTGCTCGGTGGAACCTCTGTCACGGTCATTTAGAATGTCGGATCATCTCGCGAACGGTGCGCTACAAAGCTGAACTAAGCTGGAAAAGATCTCAGGAAGACCTCAACTACAATTTCATTCATCTGGATAGTCATATTCAAGGGTGCCCCTAGAGCCTAGGGGCGGTCAAACCATCAACTGGCAAGTCCTTGTGACATGTATCATGCCTGCAGTCTCTGCGTCCAACACTGATAACCGGAGTTCTGCACTATGTATGCCTCCGCTTGATAGCTCGTTGGAAAACTAGACTGATCTTGAAGAGACTGAATCCAACAATGAGCACATGCATTCAGATCTTGGCCTTCAAAAAGAAGGGCGCCCCTGGGCTACAGGGGCGCAGATCTGCATTCTTTGACTGCCTTCATGATGTATACACTCCTTGTAACCTTTGTTTTCGCCTTCGTTTGCCGGAGTTCTGCATTTCAGATGAACTTGCTCCATAGCTAGTCAGAAAGCTGAATGAAAACATAAGAGAATGAGTGTATTTGCAATCCAAAGCAACTGCATCTTGACCTTCAAATGGAAGGGCGCCCTTGGGCTACAGGGGTGCAAATTTTCTCTGAACTTATGATTTTCATCCATTTCGTGCTTTGAAAACACTTTATTAACTGCTGAGGTTGACCATGTCAAAGTACTATGACTGCCCAGGTGTGTGATAATAAGCTATATTTCATCATTCTCACATGTACGGACACTGTAAAGTTGATTTGCACGTTGATTGCGCAAGTTTCTACTACGTTACATAGTGAAAATGTTCCTAGACTTAGAATATTTTAGCACTTTTGCCAATCTGAAAATCCCCTCCGTCAAAAAGCATATTTTTCAACATCTTTCATCGTAGAACGTTCTGCTTTGAGTTTCAGGCTTAGATTTTGACACCTGGTACTGGCCAACTGCCATTGACGACCTCAGAAGCCCTAACTTTTCTCCTGAAAAAGTGAAAACTACCCACCAAGCTTAAACTGACTTTTAACTGAAACCGACTTCACCACTGTGATTGTGATGTGAAATAAGCCAATCAAAATTAATTCCAGCTAATTCTGATAAGTTCCTATTTTTTAGGGTTTTGACCTAAAAACGGGGTCCTGAAACCCTAATTTTCAAAATTTCCAAATTTTGCCAGTATCTTCCTGGCATCACACTGACTAAAAGCCCATACTTGATTTGCCCAAAAACTGAGTTTTGACCCCACTTTTACAAGGTTTAGACCATTTTAAGCAAAATGCCTTAATGAAGCAAAAAATTTGGTTTGGCTACAACACACTATTTGACCATGCTTAAATTATTTTGACTCAATTTTATTGGTTTTGGTGTGGTTGGTATTGCCAAAATCCTTGTAGTGGGAGTTTATGCTCTCAAACATTCAAGATCAACCTTCTAATTTCTCATTAAGACACTTAGTAGGCTCATATATCTATATGGTGCTCCAAAAGTAAGTAATAGCATATATTTGAGAAAAGAAATGACATATTGCCAATAAAACCCAATATTTGCAAATAAAATCTTTCTTGGGATAGATATATTAGACAAACATTTTTTATTGCAACTACACCTGAGCAAATATACCTCATGTGCACTTGCACTAGTCTTGACTGTGTATAGTTGCATTGCCACCTTGAATGTGCCTACAATATCTTTAGTATAGTTCCATGCGAATATTTTGGTTTCTTTTAGTAATCTCCATTGAGAATCTCTTCCCTCCTATGTTTCCTTGACAATCTCTGTAGCTCTAGTTGCAAAATCACCATCAAAAACTATTTTTGCAATCCTTTCTCCACCAGCCTTATTTGAATAAGTTGAGTCTACCCATTGATGACTCACAAACATCTCTGCTTCAAGGGAGTCAACAAACTAGTAATACTTTCCAACATTAGAAAATTAGTTGCAAACCTTGTAGCACCTGATTGCACAAGCTCTTTTCCCTTGGTGTTGTCACACCCCGTCTTGTTGTTACTGAATTACTTTTACCTTCATGGGTAAATAGGATGATAAATGCAATCGTGATTTTGATATGTTTGTTAAATGAATGAAATACCGGAATAGGTATTGAATATGTTATTACTTTGGAAGAGTAATTATGTTTATATTGGGAAGTACAATGAAAGAACATGTATTGCAATATGAATATGCTAATGTTTTATGATGCATGTGAATTTCATGTGAACGTCTAACTACTGTTGCAAATATGCTAAGTTGGATGTAGGTATAGGTTCACGCCTCTGGAAGGGAGGGGAAGTATCACTCAGGAGAAGTGTTGGTTGGGTAACCTGTAACGAAACCTAACTGAGCTTATACACACACGCTCACTAATTGAATGGTTGTGTCAAGACATACTTTTGGGAATTGGTAAGTCATCCTTTAGCATGATGTGTTTGCATTAGAAAGGAGCTTGATTTCTATTAGGAGCATTCTTGGATTATGTTTAGTGCTTGGTGCATGCGAGTACTTCTTTATATTACTATACTTGATTGATGAGATGTACATACATTGAATGTATATATATGTATACATATGCATGTCGACAATAATCCATACACGTGAAGGGACACGTACATGAGAGTACATAGGTGATTGGTCGAAAGAGACCTCTTTGGGCAAGGAAAACAATATAGGAGGTAGGAAGGTTTGCAGCCCCAAGAGGAGCATTCAGAGAAAGCAAGAGGCCTCACAAATTTTCAAGCTATGCTGCATTGATGAGTCAAATCATTGAGTCTGAACCTTCCAGTGTTGAGGAAGCTACTTGTTAGCAAGTATGGAGAGATGCTATCACTCCATCCTCAAGAATGATGTTTGGGACATCGTACCTAGACCTGAAGGAAAATCTATGGTATCTTCTAAGTGGCTCTTCAAGATCAAGCATGCGGCTGATGGGAGCATCAAGAAGTACAAGGCTAGGTTCATGGCTAGAGGATTCTCTCAGAAAGAGGGAGTAGACTATGAGGAAACCTTTGCTCCAGTTGCTCGTTATACATCCGTCAGGACCATCATTGCTATTGCAACATCTAAGGGATGGAAGATACACCAGATGGACGTGAAGACAACATTTCTAAATGGTGTAATTGAGGAAGAGGTATATATTGACCAACCTGATGGCTTTGAGGTTCGTGAGAAGGAGTCTCATGTTTGTAGGCTGAAGAAGGCATTGTATGGCCTTAAGCAGGCTCCTCGTGCTTGGTACGAAAGAATTGATCAATACCTGATGAGCTTGGGTTTCTCCAAGAATGATGTTGATTCAAACCTATACTTCAAGGTAATTGATGGCGAAGCATTGATCTTGGTTCTATATGTTGATGATCTAATTCTTACTGGAGAAGATCACCTCATTATCAAATGCAAGAAGGAGCTAGCTTCTGAATTTGAAATGAAGGATCTTGGTCTCATGCACTACTTCCTTGGCTTAGAAGCATGGCAGAAGCCGGATGAGATGATTCTGGGTCAAGGGAAGTATACTATTGACATCTTGAAGAGATTTGGTATGATGGATTGCAAATGCATGTCTACGCCTATGGAGACCAACTTTCAGAAGCTTAAGGAGGTTGCAGCTAGTTCAGATCTGGTGGATCCTACTATGTATAGACAGTTGGTTGGATCGTTGATACTAGACCAGATATTTTCTATGCAGTGAGTGCACTTAGTTAGTTCATGTGTGAACCAAAGCAAATACATCTAGTTGCAGCAAAGCATATCTTGAGATCCTTGCGTGGCACAGTTGGGTATGGATTGAGATATTCTTCTAATGTGGACTTGAAGCTGCATGGTTATATTGATTCTGATTGGGCAGGGTGTGTTGCTGATCGGAAGAGCACCTCTGGATGTTGTTTCAGTTTGGGGTATGCGATGATCTCCTGGTGCAACAGGAAGCAGTCTTGAGTGGCACTGAGCACCGCAGAGGCTGAGTATATTGCAGCTTGTGTGGCAGCTCGAGAAGCAGTGTGGCTTCGGAAGCTCCTTGCAGGATTGTTTGGACAATTGTTGGAGCTGACTGTCATTCATTGTGATAATCAAAGCTGTGTGAAGCTTTCTGTCAATCCATTGTTTCATGATAGAACCAAACATGTTGAGATCAAATACCACTATATCAGAGATATGGTATTGAGGAAAGCGATCCAGTTGAAGTACATCAACACTGATGAGCAGACGACCGATATTCTCACCAAGCCTCTCTCCAGAGTAAATTTTGTGTACTTTCGAGACAAGCTTGGTATTGTGGAGAATGAAGCCCTAGGTGAGAGGGAGTCTCAGTATCAGTGATCTTTTGTGATTTTCTTTAATGCATTTTCCTCTGAGATGGGGGAATTTGAGGTGTAAGCCCTTGTTAATGCATCTTTCTTTGTGATGGAGAAATTTAAGGTGAAAGCCCTTGTTTCCACCCTCTGGGAGTAGCCATGGTGGATGTCATGTGTGTGACTCCATGACAAAATCACGTGAGAGAGTCTGTGATGATTTTCTTGTACTTGTGCTTTTCACCCTTTTGGAGTATCTATGGTGAACGTCACGTTGAGTGATTTCGTGATGGGCACTTGTGCACCTTTACCATACATGGGAGTAGCCATGATGGTTGATATCATGATGAGGTGATATGTTCCTTTACCATACATGGGAGTAGCCATGATGGTTGACATCACGATGAGGTGATGTGTCTTGTACAACTGGAAGTATTCCTCCCTAGCTGAGAGGGTGTGTTGATGTTATAGCAGCTTCGGGCTCATCCTTACAGCCACGAGTCAAGACATAAAATGGCATATAGCTTATCGGCTATTTATTTTATAATTTTTTTGAGATAATTAAGTGAAGAGGCGCTTCACTTGGCAACAACTTAAATTTTAATTGGGCTGACCTTCCTTGTAATTCGCATCTATTATTTGTAATTATATTTTTTGTATTATGACCGACCTTGTACATGAAGAGGTACGACCTCTCTTCACATTTGTATATATACAAGGTCATTTCCATCTATTCAATGATCAAGAAAGTTCATTCATTATATTCGCTTTCCTAGAAGAAGTTCACACTTGTTCAACAGATCATCGTTTGGAGCAGCAGATCATTGTTTGGAGCAGCAGATCATTATATTGGTGCAGCAAGTCGAATTCAAGGAGAAAATTATCCATACAGTATTTTCGCATCTAGGAGAGGTGC
The DNA here is from genome assembly GCA_007115665.2 of Sequoiadendron giganteum. NCBI lineage: Eukaryota > Viridiplantae > Streptophyta > Pinopsida > Cupressales > Cupressaceae > Sequoiadendron > Sequoiadendron giganteum. The sequence goes on along the minus strand of CM021102.1, from coordinate 598,692,850 downwards.
TATTATTCCTTGTATCAAATTCGGCCTAGTGTTGGGCCTGACTTGTAAAGCAGATCTCTGCTCTTATTTATTGAATATATATGAGATATATTCTTGCTGGGTTTTTCTCCCTCGAGTAGGAGGGTTTTCCCAGGGTATCTTGTTGTGTTCATTGTCTTATGTGTTGCATTTTCTGATCCTAAAACTAATAGCCTTGACTAAGTCGACTGAATGATGTGCAGCCAAAATATGATAGACCATTTCCTTTGTTTAACCACGGGTTTGAGAATAGGGAATGTGCTGTAAACTTGGCGCCATATTATGAATTCTTTGATTCCTTTAGAAGTCTTTCAAGCCTGGAAACCGATTTTCTATATAAAGCATGTGCTTTATGAATTTGTCAAACCTGCTGTGGCAAGTATTAGAATGATTTTCTGTATAGTTTTGATGACTAACTTGATAGGAATCCGCCACCTTTTTACTGGTAAGCTGAGTTGATTGCATATGGCTGAGAAGTGGCATAGAATGATCCTTGTTTGTAGCCATTAGAAGTTGGTTTTTGGGTATAAATATGAGGTATTATCACCTCATTTGAATACACTTCTTCCGTTGCATCATTATGCTGCTCCATTCTACTGTATTTTCATAGAGAGATTCTTATTTTGCTGTGAGTTATTGTGAGGAAGTTTTAGTAAAAGTTATTTAGAGGGATTGTTGCTAAATCGATTTTAAGAGGGAGTCAAGCTTGAGATCTGGCGAGTCAATTGGAATAAGCGATTAATAGGCATGAGATTCTATCCTCTAGGTGTATATCAGTCCTTGTGAAAGTTTGAATATCCATATTGTTTTGTTGGGAATCACATTAGATTTTCTTGATTAGTGAAATGATCTATTTGCTTATTGGAAAAGAAAAGAATCTAGTTGTAATGATTTCCTTATGAATGTTGTACATATCCATATTAACGAGCGATTATTGTCTTTAGTATTATATACTAGAATTGATGAAATTAGCTTAAGAAGTTATTTGATACAAAGTTACTCACATTATCTTGTTTGATATTTGCTTGAGAAACCTATCTATTAGGTTATTATTTTAATATACCCTATATGGGTATTCAGATGATAACGTTTCTATACATAGATAGTCTACACTACATGTATAACGTGAGATGTATTGATGTCATGAAGTAACTTGACACTAGTAGTTTATAATGCTAGTGAACCTTAGGAATGATAAGGTTTGACAAAACATCAATAGAGATAGTATGAAAGATATGATAGGATGAGATGTCATATTGCTAAACTACACTTGTAGGATCACTTGATTATTACTTTACTGTGGAACGAAACCCTAGGTTGAGAGTAACCTGTTTGGGTCGAGAAGTATATTTGATTAATGAATGAAACCCTAGGTTAAGAATTACCTACTAGGTTGGAATATTTACTTGATCACCTATTGAAACCAACAATAGGTTGAGAATAACCTACTTGGATGGGTTATGTAGTTGAGCTTTGTTTCAAGCACATAGGTTTAGATTAACTTACATAATTAGACTGATTGTTGATTATAGATTATATCCGGGATTAGGGTATACCAAGGTTGAGACTCACCTATGTGGTTGTAGAAACCCCTTGTTTCCCTTGATTCTGAATCTGACTGAGTTTTGGTTTGTTTTTTGCAATTTTTGATTTTTTTTGTGGTTTTTGGGTTTTTTGCATGAAATTGAGAAATTGCGATTTTGCTTGAAAATAAGAAATAAATTCAACAAAAATTATCTAGCTCCGTAAATATCAAACCCTAATACAAATACTGAGTCTGGATCATATATTATTCGTCTGCAACTATTACAATGAAGATCTGATAACATGCAAAGTAAAAGGGCAATGATTTTTTGAAAACCTGATTTTTGATACAGCAATAAATATTCTGATGAAAATGGTACGGCTGCAACAAGTATGCCCTTCCTCCTCTGTCTGGTGATTGTAGATGACTCCAGATAAGTAGGCGCCTCAACTGCTGAAGGCAGAGATCAAAAATATAAGGCGATTTGCTCTCCTTAATAAATACGCCCTCAAGCTGGATGGTACGGCCCTGGTACAGGAGCACGGCCTGCTGTACTGAATCAGCAATTAATGAATTTGTACGGCCTTCTCTGTAGCTCTCCAGATCTCTGAAATATGGGCGCCTTGATGAATAGAAGGTCTCCTGAATGAATTAAGATGCTGAAGCTCTGTAAATAAATAACCTCTGATGCTCTGTGATTCCTCCTGGATGAAGAAACCTCTGCTGCAATAAATCAAGTGTTATTTCACACCCTCTGAATTGCTTCCAGTGGAGATGGCTCGTTCCCCAAGGAATTCGAACTTGAAACCCTAAAGTCTCTTGCTCAGATCAAAGTTGATCAGTTCTCAAAATTCAATAATCTCATAATGCCCAAAACCCAAGGCAAATGCACTATAATGCTCAAAAGTGCGATTTCCCCAATAATAGGGTTTTAATAAAATATTCACTTTTAATTCTTTTAATTCTTCCATAGTCTCAGCCAAAATATTTTATTATAATTTAATGATCAATTTTGGCCCCTTCTGATGATGGCGCACCCCTCAAGAAGAATCACTTAAGTAATAATTTAATATTATAACTTTATATTATAATCATTAAAAAATTAATATTTAATTAATATAATTAAATATTAATATTTCTCTCGTTACTCATCCGATGACTGTTTCGTCTGAAGCTGACGAACACTGAAGTGATTCTGAACGCTGCCAAAGCCATACTGCTAAAAATAGCAGGGGTCCCACGCTGACTGCCAGGAATTGCTAAAAATAGCAACCCTGCAAGGAGTCTCCGATCGAGCCCAAACGAAAGCCTACTGATCAAACTCTGCCAACTGAAGCTGAGCCAAGCTCCGAAGTGACCCTCTATCCAGTCTATCGGCCTACGAGGGTCATGTGATAGGCCAATCCTGTACTCCGAGAGATGTCACTGAGAAGGGGACATGACAGTGGTTAAGTAGATCACTTGTGTTTATAAATTACTACTTGATTGGAACCATAGGTGGGTTTACCTATTGAGGTTGAGTTGTTACCAGTTTGGTTGCTTAATACTCTTGATGTGAAGTCATATTGTTGACAAGAGTCTACTCATTGAATAACCCCTTTTACTAAGGAGGTTACACTCTCGAATAGAATCATTTACGAGAATGATTACTCTTCAACCGAGGTCAATTATTAATGAGATTTACTCTTGATGAGAATCACTTATTGTCAGGATATATTCCTAAATGGGGTCAGTTAATTATGAATATTTATTCTATGATAAGATGGAGCTTATGCAGCTATACTTTTGTGATGTCCCTTGCTAGTTTGGACTGGATTTCTAGTAGGCTTATCAAAGTGAATCACAATTTTTTAGGAGAAAGCATACTCTCTTGCACTTCTAGGGTTTTTCACCCTAAAGGAGAAAGATCTTTCTATCCACAAAAACTTGGAGTTCAAAGCTTTGACACTATTGAAATGAGCCTTGCTGTTTTAGACTCAAACCCCCTTCAATTTCTGCCTTGGGAATTTTGTCAAACACTTTGTATGCAATCTTGTCCTTGCTGGTTCTGAGTTTCAGTTTGTTTTGTTTTGCTTTTGAGAGATGCCAATGAGATTTAAATGCTTTCCAAATGACACTAAACAACCACCAAATGATTGGAAATGAAATGCAATGTGTTTTTGTACTTTCCAAATGCATATATTTGAGATTCTAATGCAAAATGCACACCTATAGCCAAGGGACATTAATGCGAACACTTGGCAAGCAAACTAATGTGCAGCTACAACAATGAGAATTATATCAAACATTTGTTATGCATCCTAATGACTGATATAGTCATCTACAACACTAATGTCATTTCTACAAAACATTTGCCATGCAAACTAGACATGCAAATTGTAAGCTACAGCCTTTAGACATTATGTCAAACAGTTGACATGCAAAGTTCTTTATGCAGATCAAAGCTACAACAATGAAGCATTAAGACAAACACTTAATGTGTAACCTTATTCCTCCTTAATTGCATATAATGGCTGATTACAATGATATGCAAGTGCCAAGACTCTTGGCTCACAATGAGATTGATGCTATTATAATGCTGGTATGAAATGAGCATCTACAACTGTCATATGGCAGCAATGACAACTAATGCAATGACTGAAATGCAAGCAACTATATGATTGCATATGACATCGACTATCTCAAATACATTAATATGCCTTTCAATACAATACATGTGCAAATTATGGAACCTGGAAATGTAATGGCAGCAAGCATAGAATGAGTCGAATCTTCTTGAAGACTATATTTTTGCTCTCCCAAAGGCTGCGCCTGGCTTCCTTGCTGTCCCACGAACTCCCCAAGAGCTGACTGGAATTTTATTTGCCATTTTCTTCAAAATCGCACCAAACATAGGTACGCCCCAGCCACAACAAAATCTGGTTTTAATCTATCAACCAAACTGAAAATAGTTCACCTCAAATCATCCCAAGCATATGCCAAAATCGTCCTTCCAAAGGACTGCCAAAGTCTTCATCAAAAATCTGTATAAAACTTCAAATCGATCCTACCAAATTTGGCCCTTGGCCACTAAATTTGCAGCAATGTGAAAGACTGAAATATCTCTCACTCCAAACTAGCTAGGGTTGGTGTTGCACAACCGAAACCATCATACAAGAGGATTCAACCCTTAGGCTATGAAAGCATTCAAGCTCTCTTCTACCACGCAGGTATGTATGAATTAGAAATATCCAAGTGTGCTTGAATGACTAGCAATGAACTTCTTATATTCTCTTACAAGGAGAGCCCACACACTTTTCTTGTCAATGTGGGATAAAATATATATTTTTAACTTAAATGTCTTTATGATAAATTATTTTATTTAGTCACTTTATTAAACTAATTAAATATAAAGTCATCCTCTAGATATTAATTTATTGGACTAACTTTATAAATAATTAATTTAATATCTCCACTTTAATTTAATTAAAATAATCAATTAGTCATCCTTATGAAATATCAATATTTGGACAACTTAATTAATTAAATTAATTAAATCATGATACCTCCAATTCGGGGACATGACAACTTTAGATTATAAAGTTATTCCTGTGACTAGGTTGTCCATTGAAAGGAATAGCTTGTTAAGTTGTTTATGCAAAGTTAATGTGTAGACTAGAAAAGCTTGTATGTTATACCTAGGGATTAGAATATCCATTGAAGGGGGGGTAACTTATGCTTAAACTTTATTTGTAGAGATACCATTGTGTTTTGGGAAAAGGGAAATAGGTTATTTTTGTGGTTAATGATTACATATGGGAGGAAATTACCTAAGCATAGTATATGAATGGTCACAATCCAAACTGAGCTATGGTAGTGTATGTGAATAGGAAGACTATCACTCAAAGTACTAGGTGAGAATACTTTGGCCAAAGTAGTGTAATTTTTTATTGATTGCATTGTCAGTTCACTGTGTTCCTTTTATGCATGCTAGTTCAGGATTGTAGTGGATGCAAGTTCTAGCTATGTAAGGCACAACACTAAGCTCAGATAGGCTATTGTTATGAGGTTACCATACCGAACTCTTCGTCGAAGGGAAGGGCCATCTTACCATATGTGGTAGATGTGTGGGGGGACCGCAGTTAGTCCGTGGTTGGCGGAAAAGCGTTTGAGTGATGCTTTTCTTTAGTTGGCAGCCAAGGTTTGCGGATGTTTGCACTAGGGAGCAGGGCCATCTAGAATAGATGCACCAGTGCGGTGTCACGAGGACTAGTTTGTATATCTATTACCAAATGAAGCTCAGAAGAGTTATGTATGTATCATGTACCCATTTATATGGAAGAATGTATTCTTGAATGATAAACTTGAGGTTATTCAATATGAAATCTATGTTATGGAAAGATTTGTGAAATTACAATGAAATGCATTGGAAGTTTGGATTAGTGTTTATTCAAATATGCATGTAATTTACATTATGAAAAAAACAAATTTTTATTGCTATGTTGTGGCATCATGGATCATTCACTTGAAGTGAAAACTTGAAATTTTACTGAGTAGACCAGGGTTGTTACAGGTGTTATCTCTCATCAACTGAAGAACGCATGGGTGCTTATATATATATATTTTGTTATATCTCTTATTTCTTCTACAATTGGTCTCACCCAATCAATTTTTCCTATGTCTTCCAAAAGAAGGTCAAGATAATGAGCTGCACAAGGGGTCCAAAAAAGTGCTCGATGCCTCTCTTGAAACAATCTTCCAGCTGCCACATATGCTGTTGCATTGTCATTAACAACTTGGACAACATTTTCTATGCCCACCTCTAAAACAACCTCCTCCAATATCAAGCTCAAATTTTTTGCATTCTTTATTATGTTGGAGGCATCAATTGACTTTAGAAAAACCAACTCACCATTTGAAGCCACTAAATTTTTTATGAGTGTGGTTCTTTCCATTTATCCACCCATTTGAAAGAATGGTGCATCCATATTTTTTGCCATTGTTTCTTTTTGTCTTCTACAATTTGTTTTGCATCTACAATAGCATCTTTGAGCAACTTGCCACTTCAATCTTTTGGAGAGGGGGCCTTGTACCCTTTCCTTGCAAATGTCAGTGTTGTCACCAGACACTCCCAATATGGACTCCTTGCCATGTTGAAGAGAAGGTTGTTATAATACCAAAAATCTGCACAAGCCTTATCTGCTTCTTTGTGCACCTCCCTATTCCACCCTGTAGCTACCAATGAAGGTTGTGATCCTCGTTCATTTCTAAGCACAAAAAAATTGGAATTTTCTTGAAGTGGATGAGGATGATGGGGTACATATACGTGGACTGCGACTAGAGCTCACAATGCCTTGCATATCCACCTTAGATTCTCTTGACAAATTAGGAGCAATGGCTTCTTGTATGGTTGCTTGTGTCTTTGCCCTCTCCATTTTTTTTCATCTAGTGTTGCAAAAAGGGCTATCATTTCTCCTTTCACCTCTTGAGGGGCTGCTAGACATTCCTTGGCATCACGACAAGGAATACTAGAGATGGTATTTGAGGCGATTGATGCCTCCACTAAGCCTCTTTGTGCTCTAGGTACAAATAATGGTCCCTTGTACTGGCCCCATTATGCCATATTTCCAAGCGGGATCACGACTACTAGGAGTCTCCTTCCAACAGGCTTACTTGCACTTGCCGAGTCCGAACCAGATGCAGAGCTGGATGCCATTGTGATTAAACATTAACCTGCAATATCAATAGGAACAAAAAATAGTGATTAAATTTTTTTAAACAAACATAAGAAAATGATGTTTTTGATAAATAATAAGTATATAAATTTCTATATGAATTTTTACAACTAAAAACTATTCTAAATGTAAATTCTTATTCTAACAGGCCCTCTCAAGTTATACTTACTTGGAGCTCAAACACCATATTAATTTCCATAAGGTAGAATTGTATATAAGTCATGCAAAACTAGGTTATGGTTAAATAATGATATCCTCTCCAAGGGTTTAAATTCAAAATTTTCATGTTAAAATTTATGGCTAGTGCCCTATCTGCAAGTACAACGCAAGAATGATTGAAATTTTGAATAATAAATATATTAGAAGTTGTAGCTCTCAATAAGGAGGAAAGTTGTAAATTATTTACCCTTGGAAAATAAATGGCCTATATAAAGAAGTAAATGTACTTTCAGTTGAATTTTACATACACAAGTATGAAGTTTGTATATACACAACTTGCATGTATGTGTGTGGATCTATATGTATGTGTATGTATATCAGTATATGTATACATATATCTAGGTATATGTAAGTATGTGTGTGTGTATGTATAGGTATGTATGATGTGTGTGTATGTAGGTATGTATGTGTGTGTATATATATGTATGTATAGGTGTGTACACACACACATACATACACACACTGTACATGCACACACTATCACACACACTGTACATGCACACACATAACATACCTATACACACATACATAACATACCTATACACACACACATAGGATGCCAAGTTTGCATGCATAGCTATACAGTTACACACCCACACACATAGGATGCCAAGTTTGCATGCCATCAAATGACACTTGATCCAAGCTACAACATATGAGGATCAATTTGTAATGTCCCCATATTAGAGACATGAGATGTACAGATTAAAATTTTGATTTTAAAGATTGTTTGATAAAGAGCAATGAAATATTGATGGAATAGGATAAATGAAATGCATTATTATCAACTAGTGCATAACTAACATAATCTAATATGACTTATTACTCTTGATTGGAATAGATCTTTTCCCTGTTTCCTCTTTCCTAATCTTTTTGGATGGTAGAATTACTGTGCAAAGGGTGTATGAACGATCTCAAATTAGACTTCCTCAAGGTGTCCCACCCGTCTTGGGACCGTCCATCAATGGATCGATTTACCAGCCTTTCCCTCCACAAACTCCCTATCCTTGTTGAGTGCTAGCGAAAGGGAATTTTGGCCACAAGTCTATTCTTCAAGGTAAAGTCATAAAAGCTCAATGAGACACAATAATTGTTGTAAGCAATATTATTGTGGCTAGACAAATAACATCCATTTATTTCTATATGTGAAATTCACTTACTCTGTAGAGATGAACTCAATATATAGACACATATATCTATTGATTGCAGCGTGTCATTTAATCACTCTATGCATTCACTTATCCTATTGAATTCACAAATCATCACAGATTAGAATATTCATTGATATGGATTCTAATAAGATATGAGTAAGGAATTACACTATAATCCATTGTCACTGGAATTTGATTATATAAACTTCAATGGTATATCAGTTGGTTGAGGGTAATTACCCTCGATCGTTGAACTAATTGGACTTCTTCCAGACTTATTTCCCTAAGTCCGATCCATCTTCTTTCTTTGATGTGATGATGTATCTTCCTAAGATGCAATTGTTCTTGTTTCTTTGCACTTTAAAGATATCGTTAGTGTAACAAAACATATAAGAATCTATTATCCGTAATTATATCAAGCATCATAACTATTTATAAGGCTCAATAATTGCTGCAAGCATCACTATTGCACAATCGTAACTAACATATATATATATATATATCATTATTACCTTGGCATGAATATATATACATATATATTTTAATATTAGTATATATAACTTATTGCCACATACACCTTTATTATCTTCACTGCTGCATGCTTTCCCAATATGTTCGATCTGCAAAGATTATTATATTTTCCAGCCAGCCATGGTCTCTTCCCCCTTAACATTTTCAAGATACAATGTATATATACCTTTAGACTATCAATGAAAGGTTGCAACTTTCCATAAAGAAATGACTCTTGACAGCCACACACCCCTTAATATTTAATTGCTGCCTTTTATGGACTAATCGCAGCCTTTACTAAGTATAGTTGCTTCCTAATAATGAAGCACTGCCTTCATAATGTGATTGCTGCCTTTAAAGTTAATAAATCCTAGTATTAATCGTTGTATATTTAGGTTGACTTTAATTTATGCTGCCCTTTTATTTCTAGTAATCGCTATGTATTTTATAAAAATGATTGCTAGCTGCTGTTAACCATTTTTATAATGGTATTCTTTTTTCAATTTAATATTATTCTATATTAATATATTATTATGTCTCTTATCAAAATATGTTATTATTTTGTATATTAGCTTTATAAATATTTTAATATTTATAATTATAATAATATTTAAATTGTGAGTTTTTATATTTTAGTAATTATAATTATAATATTATTTTGCGATAATTATAATTATGATGATATTAAGTTTCTAATATTTCTTTTTATAATTTTAATATGTATTTTGTTTTTCTTTATTCGCTTTTCAATGTTCTAGATTTAGTGTTGCAATTCAGGGACATGACAGCCCTCCCCGCCCAAGATTGCTTGTCCTCAAGCAATCACAATTTCAAACATCTTTTCACAGTAGGAGTTACGTCCTTTCACACCTATTCACTATTCTTGAGAGCTTGTCTTTTGCAAAGTTTAACGAAGGTTCCATTCTTAATTAGATTCTTCAATTGGAGTGCTCTCCCTTTATATCCCAAGTTTGAGGGAGTCACACTCTATTCTCTTCAATAGTTACAATTCATTGTTGCATTTGGATACTAGTAACAATTCAGTTTTAGATAAGTTAATTTGTTAGTGCCTCCCAACTCCATAAGCATTTTGACTGACAACATTAACATTTTCATAGTTTTTAAGCATAGAGTAAACACAATGATGAGCTCCACATGAATCAGAAATTAAAGCAGACAACCAAGTAGTTTAACCAAGCAGGTAAGTAGCTCAAGCAAGCAAATAAGTAGCTCAAGCAGGCAACAAGTAGCTTAAGCAAGTAAGCAACCAGCTCAAGCAGACAAGCAGGTAGCTCAAGCACGCAAGCAACCAGCTAAAGCAAGTAGGCGGCTAGCTCAAGTAGACAAGTAGGTAGCTCAAGCACGCAAGCAAATAGCTCAAGCAAGTAGGCAACTAGCTTAAGCAGGTAGCTAAAGTACACAAGCAACCAGATCAAGCAAGTAGGCGTCTAGCTCAAGTAGACAAGTAGGTAGCTTGAGCACGCAAGCAACCAACTCAAGCAAGTAGGCAAGTAGCTTAAGTAGACAAGCAAGTAGCTCAAGCGCGCAAGCAACCGGCTCAAACACGCAAGCAATCAGCTAAAGCAAGTAGGCAAGTAGCTTAAGTAGACAAGCAAGCATACAAACAACCAGTTCAAGCAAGTAGGCAACCGGTTCAAGCACGCAAGCAAGTAGCTCAAGCACCTAGGCAAGTAACTCATGCACACAAGCAAGTAGCTCAAGCAAGCAAACAAGTGGCTCAAGCAAGCAACAACCAGCTCAAGCACACAACCAACCAACTTAAGCAACTTGACAGGCAACTTTTTTTTTAATATTTTCAGTTTTTAAGCATAAAGCAATTATAAGAACACATCTTGTTGAAGACACATGAAGTAACACATAGATACAGGTCATAAATAAAGTATAAATATGAGGCAGGAATACATGTAATACAAAGAGTATACACAAGAAGCATGAAGCATATATGAGAATAATACATGAAGTCACAAAGCATTTATATGAATACATGTAAAGTATACACTTAAATACATAAGTCGCATGAGTACACGTATACACACGAGTCACAAAGCATGTATTTTGCAAGGCATACACTTGAATACATGTAAGTCATAGAGTATACACTTGAATATACGGGAATACACATAAGCCACAAAGCATGCACTTGAATACACACAAGTCACAAGGTAGACACTTGAATACACTCGAATACACATAAGTCACATGGTATACACTTGAATACGTTTGAATACATAAGCCACAAAGTATACGCTTGAATACACATGAGCCACAAAGTATACATTTGAATACACTTGAATACAAGGTATACACGAAGTCACAAAGTATACAGATACAAAGTCATAGAGTATGCACTCGAATACAAATACATCTCGAATTCAAATACAAGTTATAGAGTATGCACTCAAATATAAATACAAGGTCATAGAGTATACACTCAAATACAATCGAATGAACTATACCGTCAAACAATTGGGAAGGGGATTCGGTGCATCCCATACTACACCGTGGACCTATCCCCCATCCCAAGGTCATCAAGTATACACACGAGTATGAAGCATACACGCGCATACACGTAATACACAAAGTATTCACATGAACATATGTTACAAAGCATACATATAAGTCACAAAGTAAACCTTTGAATACACTTGAACACACATACACTATCTCAAGGTATACATTTGAATACATGTAAGGCACATGTAGCATACACAGGATGGCAGGAACATGCTCTGATACCACTTGTAATGTCCCCATATTAGAGACAGAAGATGTACAAATTAAAATTTTGATTTTAAAGATTGTTTGATAAAGAGCAATGAAAGATTGATGGAATAGGATAAATGAAATGCATTATTATCAACTAGTGCATAACTAACATAATCTAATATGACTTATTACTTTTGATCGGAATAGATCTTTGCCCTGTTTCCTCTTTCCTAACCTTTTTGGATGGTAGAATTACTGTGCAAGGGGCACATGAACGATCTCAAATTAGACTCCCTCAAGGTGTCCCACCCGTCTTGGGACCGTCCATCAATGGATCGAATTACCAACCTTTCCCTCCACAAACTCCCTATCCTTGTTGAGTGCTAGCGAAAGGGAATTTTGGCCCGAAGTCTATTCTTCAAGGTAAAGTCATAAAAACTCAATGAGACACAATAATTGCTGTAAGCAATATTATTGTGGCTAGAAAAATAACATCCATTTATTTCTATATGTGAAATTCACTTACTCTGTAGAGATGACTCAATATATAAACACATATATCTATTGATTGCAGTTTGTCATTTAATCACTCTATGCATTCACTTATCCTATTGAATTCACAAATCATCACAGATTAGAACATTCACCGATATGGATTTTAATAAGATATGAGTTAGGAATTACACTGTAATCCATTGTCACTAGAATTTGATTATATAAACCTCAATGGTATATCAATTGGTTGAGGGTACTTACCCTCGATCGTTGAACTAATTGGACTTCTTCTAGACTTATTTCCCTAAGTCCGATCCGTCTTCTTTCTTTGATGCGATGATGTATCTTCCTAAGATGCAATTGTTCTTGTTTCTTTGCACTTAAAAGATATTGTTAGTGTAACAAAACATATAAGAATCTATTATCCGTAATTATATTAAGCATCATAACTATTTATAAGGCTCAATAATTGCTGCAAGCATCACTATTGCACAATCGTAACTAACATATATATATGTAAATTTATATATATATATATATATCATTATTACCTTGGCATGAATATATATACATATATATTTTAATATTAGTATATATAACTTACTGCCACATACACCTTTATTCTCTTCACTGCTGCATGCTTTCCCAATATGTTCAATCTGCAGAGATTATTATATTTTCTAGCCAGCCATGGTCTCTTCCCCTTAACATTTTCAAGATACAATGTATATATACCTTTAGACTATCAATGAAACATTGCAACTTTCCATAAAGAAATGACTCTTGACAGCCACACACCCCTTAATATTTAATTGCTGCCTTTTCAGGACTAATCGCAGCCTTTACTAAGTATAGTTGCTTCCTAATAATGAAGCGCTGCCTTCATAATGTGATTGCTGCCTTTTAAAGTTAATAAATCCCAATATTAATCGTTGTATATTTAGGTTGACTTTAATTTATGCTGCCCTTTTATTTCTAGTAATCGCTATGTATTTTATAATAATGATTGCTGGCTGCTGTTAACCATTTTTATAATGGTATTATTTTTTCAATTTAATATTATTCTATATTAATATATTATTATGTCTCTTATCAAAATATGTTATTATTTTGTATATTAGCTTTATATATATTTTAATATTTATAATTATAATAAATTTAAATTGTGAGTTTTTATATTTTAGTAATTATAATTATAATATTATTTTGCAATAATTATAATTATGATGATAGTAAGTTTCTAATATTTTTTTTTTATAATTTTAATATGTATTTTGTTTTTTTTTTATTCGCTTTTCAATGTTCTAGATTTAGTGTTGCAATTTTGGGGACATGACACAATTGTTTCACAATATCTTTATGGCTTGTAGTTTTTGAGATGACAATTAGTGCACATGTTGCTGCAACTCCAACCTCGGGTATATTTGTTGGTGAGAGCCTCCACTAAGCCTCTTTGTGCACCAGGTACAAATAGCGCTCCCTTGTACTGGCCCCCATTATGCCACATTTCTAAGCGGGATCATGGCTACCAGGGGGTCTCCTTCCAACAGGCTGACTTGCACTTGTTGAATCCAAACCAGATGCAAAGCCGGATGCCATTATGATTAAATATTAATCTACAATATCAATAGCAACAAAAAATAGTGATTAAATTTTTTTAAACAAACATAAGAAAATGAAGTTTTCGATAAATAATAAGTATATAACTTTCTATATGATTTTTTACAACTAAAAACAATTATGAATGTAAATTTGTATTCTAACAAGCCCTCTCAAGTTATACTTACTTGGAGCTCAAACACCATATTAATGTCCATAAATTAGGTAGAATTGTATATAAGGAAGTCGTGCAAAACTAGGTTATGGTTAAACAATGATATTCTCTCCAAGGGCTTAAATTCTAATTTTTCATGTTAAAATTCATGGCCAGTGCCCTATTTGCAAGCACAACTCAGGAATGATTGAAATTTTGAATAATAAATATATTAGAAATTGTAACTCTCAACAAGGAGGAAAGTTCTAAATAATTTACCCTTTCAAGATAAATGGTTTGTATAAAGAAGTAAAAGTATTTTCACATGAATTTTATATACACAAGTATGAAGTTTGTATATACACAACTTGTATGTATGTGTGTGGATATATATGTATGTGTATGTATATTAGTATATGTATACGTATATCTGGGTATATGTATGTATGTGTGTATGTAAGTACGATGTGTGTGTATGTATAGGTATATATGATGTGTGTGTATGTAGGTATGTATATGTGTGTACATATATGTATGTATAAGTATGTATACACAGACATACTGTACATGCTGTCTATGTAGGTATGTATGTCTGTGTATATATATGTATGTATAGGTGTGTACACACACACATACATATACACACTGTCACACATACTGTACATGCACACACATAACATACCTATACGCACACATACATAACATACCTATACACACATACATATCTATACACACACATAGGATGCCAAGTTTGCTTGCATATCTATACAGTTACACACCCACACACATAGGATGCCAAGCTTGCATGCTATCAAATGACACTTGATCCAAGCTACAACATATGAGGATCAACTATTTTACAGTATCTTTATGGCTTGTCTTTTTTGAGATGACATTAATCCATATGTTGCTGCAACTCCAACTTTGAGTATATTTGTTGGTGAGAGCCTCTCACCAATAGATTTACCCGAGGTTGGAGTTGCAATATGCAGCTCCCTATACCTACTTTAATACACACAATTTTTTGTTTCAATATGTTTGGTTTTTTTAATTTAATTTAATTCAATTCAATAAATGGCCTGTATAAAGAAGTAAAATTACTTTCAATTGAATTTTATATACACAAGTATGAAGTTTGTATATACACAACTTGTATGTATGTGTATCACTTATCAGTGTATGTATATTAGTATATATGTAAAAGTACTTTCAGTTGAATTTTTTATACACAAGTATGAAGTTTGTATTTACACAACTTGTATGTATGTGTGTGGATATATATGAATGTGTACCGGTGTATGTATATCAGTATAGTACTTTCAATTGAATTTTTTATACACAAGTATGAAGTTTGTATATACACAAGTTGTATGTATGTGTGTGGATATATATGTATGTGTATTAGTTATTATACTAATATACATACATTGATACACACATATATATCCACACACGTACATACAAGTTGTGTATATACAAACTTCATACTTGTGTAAATAAAATGCAACTGAAAGTACTTTTACTTCTTTATATGAGAATCAACTATTTCACAGTATCTTTACGCCTTGTCTTTTTGAGATGACAATTAAGGCATATTGAAACAAACATATAAAATTAGGTTCATTGAAACAAGAAACTGTGTATATTGAAACAAAAAACCAAACATATTTATAGGCCCAGGGAAATACCTGGAAAAAATCGTGTCCTCAAATTGCGTCTTTCAGAATGCCAACCTTTGCTCGCGTCCTCAAATTTGCGTGTCTAGAAAGGGATGCCGTAAGGGTTTAAATCACCCTAAAAACCGTGCTAAAATTGCATTAAAAACCGCATGAAAATCACGTTTTTTTGCACGTACTTTTTCTTGGTGAGTTTCGGCGAGTTTCCAAATAAAAATCGGCGAGTTTCTAGTTAAAAATCAGTGAGTTTCTAGTTGAAAATCGACGCGAGTAGCTCGCACAGTTTTCAAACCCATGAGTACTTGCAGGTTCAACGAGTACTCGGCGAGTAGTTAATCTATGGTTTATTGATTATGGAAATAACTAAAAATACTAAATCAAACCATAGGTAGTACAATTCTTGAATTTTTCGTATTTTCCGATTTAGAGGAAATGAATTATAAAATTACAAAACTCTATGCTAGTATTGAGAAGTAATATGTGAATTTCCCAAATGTAAATACTAAAACGAATGCTGAAAGAAATATGAACTTACTAAATTTAACCCTAGGGATTGTGTAAGTGCAACAACATGCAGATCAATTGGCGACATTAGGAATTTAATGAAACAATCGTATATTAATGGCAGAATTTAATGATTAAGCTTGCAGATTTATTATCAGTTCAAGTTAACTAAATTTTATCATAGCAGGGACTGGTTGTAATCGTCCTATTGGATGTCTTGTATATTCAGTAGAAGTCAATGAAACAATTACCAAATCTGATTGCTCAAGCCTTCCAACTCCAGATCGCAAATATTCACAAAGGACTAGCACACATCTATAAATTGTAACCATATAGAATACAAATTGAAGCAATGAATAGCAGGTATTCAACTATGAAATATGCAATGTTAGTGAATGGGAATTGTGGCAGCAGATCATAATAACCAGCGATAGCAATAGTGACCAGCAGTATAAATATTGATTCCAAACTGCAGAAGTAGCTGGTATTAATTATGAAATTTGAAACATAAAGTTCTGATGTACAATGGTGGCTAGAAAAGGAATTTGGTGCACAAACCTTGCTGTACAGTCCTATAATGCCTAACAAGGTTTGCACAACAGTATATGAAGAGTAATTTTCCAAATTTTAACCCATAATAATGTTGCTGTTATGGAGTTTGCTTGCAAAACTAATCATTTCTAGCTGAAGCACAAGTGAGATCTTTGTATATAATCACCCAATGGAAAGTGAGGGGTTTAGTCTTCAAATCCAAGATGATTCCAAGAGAGTTTTCATCCTTTGGAAATCACCAACAACCAAGGAGTTTCGTCCTTGAGAGCTTGAATTTGAAAATTGAATTTGTGATGATGATAATGGATCGTTTTACTTGAGTGCATGCTTTCCCATTATAGGCGTCCTCATTCGAGCCCTCAATTACATTTACTTCTTCCACCAAGTGTTAAAATTGTTGATGAATGGTAGCTTAGGTCAGATATAAACGATGATTGCTATAAGCATCATCATCATTTATATAAGATCAATTGCTCTTCATATTTAATATTTCTAGAAATAAGTAAAATCGAATTTTATAATGCATGTATAAAATCGAATTTAAATAAATGATGTTCAAAATTCTATTGAATGAAATTCGGAATTCATATAATATATATCCGCCATGTGTGAGGGGGTATATGTGTTAAGTTTGTTTAACCGAATGATAATCGGTTGTAAAGGAAGCCCACGCGCCCAAAGGGACACGTCCCTTGAGCGGACGTGTCTCCTTGGAGGCGGGTCTCCTTACATACAAAAGGTGGTTCCACTCTTGATATGCAAACATCGAAATTTATTAATGTTCTGCAATCAATACATTCGGCATTAAGAGAAGAAATCTGAAAATCGGTTTTGACTTAGAATTTCTCACACATAATTTCAGACCTTAGTTTATTCTTAGATTCATAGGATCCTATTTGATAAATATTTGATTACATTTACATGGTATTAGAGCCAAGTTGTGTAAATCCAAATCAAATCTTAAATCAGTTTGCTCTAAAAAAATTCTTATTTTCCAAAATCGAATTCACATCACATTCTTCATAATGTCAAGTGTGATCAGATTTGAAGATCGTCTTGCAGGAGCAGACAATTTCACATCATGGAAATTTAGAATCATGATGATCCTTAAAGAGAATAAGTTAGACTCACTTGTGAGAGAAAATAAGAAGGAACCAGAGGCTGATCCTGAGAAAACTCAATGGATTGAAAACAATGAAAGAGCCATGAAAATCCTAGTAGATGCAGTTAGGGATCATATAGTGCCTATCTTAGCAAAACATGAAATTGCATATCATATGTTCAAATCTCTTGAGAGTACCTATGAGATCAACAACACGAGTAGGACTCTTGCATTAAAAAGACAAATCAACAATGCTCAAATAAACAAAGGAGAGTCAATTAATGCATAGTTCATGAGGATCACTGAACTAAGGGATCAATTATCCACAATTGGATATCAGATTGATAGCAAAGATTTAACCCTAATCACACTAGGAGGCCTACCCAACTCATGGGAGTCATTTGTTCAAGGAATAAGTGCGAGATCTAAACTCCCCAAGTTTGATAGGCTAAGAACTGACTGCCTTCAAGAGGAAACAAGACTCTCCACTAAGGAAAATAAACAGAAGAACATGGATGAAGACACTCATGTACTCAACACAACGTCTTCTAAAAAGAACAAGAAAAAATCCTACAAGAGAGGATCTTTTAAAAGAAAGAGAAATCCCAATGGAAAGGGATCTTCTAAGAAGAAAGACATCTCTCTAGTGCAATGCTTTAGATGTGATCAATATGGCCACTATGCAATGAAGTGCCCAGACAGATCAAAGTAACAAGCATCTTTTGCCAAAGTAGGAAAGTCAAATTCAAATCATGAATCTGAGAACTTTGTGTTCTATAGAGCCTTATCTAGTCAAATATCTAACAACACCCACAACTGGGTAATTGATAGTGGATCTTCTAGACACATCACAGGATTCAGAGAACACCTAGACACTATGACTAAAAAGTCTGATGAAGAAGTAACCATTGGGGATGATTCTGCACACCTTGTAAAAGGGGTTGGAACTTGCTCCATCAAACTGAAATCTAGTCTTTCTCTTCAACTCACGGGAGTCTTATTTGTACCTGGAATTAAGAGGAACCTAATATCCATCTCTGCCCTTGAAGACAATGGATATAGAGTTACCTTTATGGATGGGAAAGTTCTAGCATGGCCTAAAAACTCAACAATCAAGAAAGCCCAAACTATAGGTGTAAGACAAGGGTACCTTTACAGACTATGCACTGAAGTTAAACAAGCCCTTACCCTTGACACCTGTGATTCAAATGAGATTTGGCATAGAAGATTAGGACACCTTCATTTCCGTGCCCTACCTTCTGTGGAAAAACTTGTAACAGGCTTACCTAAGTTAAAATCATCTCATCAAGGAACCTGCAAAGGTTGTGCCTTAGGAAAGAATACAAAGGGGTCCTTTCCCAATAGTTTGAGCAAAACCCTAAATGTGTTAGAATTGGTTCACTCAGACTTATGTGGACCCATGTTTGTACCCTCTAAAGCAGGATTTCTATACTATGTCATATTTGTAGATGACTTCTCTGGGAAAACCTGGATCTATCTCCTTAAGTGTAAAGAGTCAATAGAAATCTTCAAAAGGTTCAAAGAGTTTAAAGCCCTCACTGAAAACTTCTCCGGAAAGAAAATAAAAACCTTAAGGACAGACAATGGGAAAGAATATACCTCTGAGATTTTTAAAGAATTTTGCATGAGTGCTGGAATTAAGAGGGAGTTCACAGTTGCCTACAACCCTCAACAGAATGGGGTTGCTGAAAGGAAAAATAGAACCATTGTAGAAGCTGCTAAGGCAATGTTGCTGGACCAAAACATTGAAACTTCTTTCTGGGCAGAAGCCTCTAGGACTGCTGTCTATATCCAAAATAGATGTCCTCATTCTCATCTTAATAACAAAACTCCTGAAGAAGCCTTTACTGGCATAAAACCTGACATTAGTCATTTTAGGATTTTTGGCTGTCCTGTCTATATTCATGTGCCCAAAGAGAAGAGATTCAAACTAGAACCTTCTAGAAAGAAGGGAGTATTTGTGGGTTATAGTGAAACCTCCAAAGCCTACAGGATTTTCATACCTGGGCAGAAACAAATTGAATTGAGCAGAGATGTCATCTTTGAAGAAGACATTGCATTCAAGAGGGCAAGAAGTTCTAGTGAGATAGAAACCTATTCCCCTAGAGTACCTGAAATGGAACCTGCTCCTGAGATTTAGAGGGAGCATCCTGAGGATATGCCACACGAACTTCCTTCTACTCCATATGAGAATCCACATAACAACGGCAGAAAGAGACCACTTTGGGCAAGAAAGATGATCAAAGAAGCCGAGGATCATGCAGCACCCAAAGGAACGTTCAGGGAGAGCAAAAGACCCAAACGTTTCTCTAGCTATGTAGCTCTAATGAACAACATCATAGACTCAGAACCTGTCAGTGTTACAGAAGCTTTCCAACACCAAGCATGGAAGGATGCAATGACAGAAGAATATCAGTCTATCCTAAAGAATGATGTATGGGATATAGTACCTAGACCGAAAGAGAAATCTGTTGTCTCTTCCAAATGGCTCTTCAAAATCAAGCATGCTGCTGATGGCAGTAAAGAAAAACATAAAGCACGTTTTGTGGCTAGAGGCTTTTCTCAAAAGGAAGGCATTGATTATGAAGAAACATTTGCACCTGTTGCCCATTACACATCAATGAGAGCAGTGTTAGCCATTGCAGCAGCTAAAGGCTGGAAGATCCATCAAATGGATGTGAAAACTGCCTTCCTGAATGGAACCATTGAAGAGGAAGTCTATCTGGAACAGCCTGAAGGCTTTGTGATACATAAACCTGACTCACATGTATGTAGACTGAAGAAAGCCCTCTATGGACTTAAACAGGCTCCTAGGGTCTGGTATGAAAGAATTGACAGCTATCTCTTGGGATTAGGAGTTTCAAAGAATGATGCTGACTCCAATCTCTATTTCAAGGTAATCAAAGGTGATATGCTAATAATTATTTTATATGTTGATGACCTGCTAATAACAGGAGAAGATCACCTCATTGCTCAAGGGAAGCAGGATCTAATTTCTGAATTTGACATGAAAGACTTGGGCATTCTACACTACTTCCTAGGTTTAGAAGTATAGCAGAAATCAGAGGGCATTATACTAAACCAAGGGAAGTATACTATTGATATTCTAAAAAGATTTGGAATGTTGGACTGTAGACCAATGTCTACACCTATGGAAACCAACCTTCACAAATTGAAAGAAGCAGCAACATAATCCAAATGTGCAGATCCAACCCTTTACAGACAAATGATTGGATCCTTGATGTATCTGGTTAACACCAGACCTGATATTTGCTATGCAGTGAATGTTCTCAGCCAGTTTATGTGTGAGCCAAAGGAAATTCACTTAATGGCTGTGAAACATATTTTGAGATATCTTCAAGGCACTATTGGATATGGTCTTCTTTACAAGAATGATCAACTAGATCTACATGGATACTTTGATTCAGATTGGGTTGGAAGTGTAACCGATCGGAAAAGCACATCAGGATGTTGCTTCAGTTTAGGATCGGCTATGATCTCCTAGATTTGCAGAAAACAATCTTCAGTTGCACAGAGTTCAACAGAAGCTAAATACATTGCAGCCTCAATGGGAGCAAGAGAAGCAGTCTGGCTTTGTAAATTGCTTGTGGGACTCTTTGGTGAGCCCTTGAATCCTACAATTATTCACTGTGACAATCAGAGTTGCATCAAACTCTCTGTAAATCCTGTCTTTCATGATAGATCTAAGCACATTGAGATCCCCTATCATTATGTAAGAGATATGGTGGAAAGGAAAGTGATCCAGTTGGAGTATATTAGTACAAATGATCAAATTGCACACATTCTCACCAAGCCTCTCTCTCGAATCAAGATAGAGCACTTCAGGAAGAAACTTGGTATGGTTGAAATGTAATTTGTTATTTATGTTTGAAATACAAATTGTTTATAAATTGTAGTAATATATATAAAGATGTTTAATGTGTAAACTCTTTTGTCATGTGTGCGACTCCATGACCTTATGGGCCTACTCCCCCTGTGCACATTATTGAAAGGTGACGATCTTTCTAATAATGAACACTTGTATTTGACATTGTAAAGTGATGACTCTACAATGATAAACTATCATGATAGATATCATGTGACTTGATATCTGTGGACATGTCATGATAGTATCTCTTGGACACCTTGATGGATATCATGGGACTTGATATCATTTGAAGATCATTGTGATCCTTAAGAGATAATCATGGTGGATATTTATATCCGTGGATATGCCATGAATTATGGTAGACATCATGTGACTTGATGTCAGTGCACATACCATAATGAAGATATGTTATGAAGAATGTCACGTGACTTGACAACATTGAGAAAACATATCATATCTTCGATATCACGTGTGAAGGTGATATCTCCACTTATTTGATTTGAAATATCTTCCCTAGCTAAGAGGGAGTGTTGATGAATGGTAGCTTAGGTAAGATATAAACGATGATTGCTATAAGCATCATCATCGTTTATATAAGATCAATTGCTCTTCATATTTAATATTTCTAGAAATAAGTAAAATCGAATTTTATAATGCATGTATAAAATTGAATTTAAATAAATGATGTTCAAAATTTCATATTGAATAAAATTCGGAATTCATATAATATATATCCGCCATGTGTGAGGGGGTATATGTGTTAAGTTTGTTTAACTGAATGATAATCGGTTGTAAAGGAAGGCCGCGCGCCCAAAGGGACACGTCCCTTGAGTGGACGTGTCTCCATGTGTGGAGACACGTCCTCTCAAGAGACGCATCCCTTGGAGGCGGGTCTCCTTACATACAAAAGGTGGTTCCACTCTTGATATGCAAACATCGAAATTTATTAATGTTCCGCAATCAGTACATTCGGCATTAAGAGAAGAAATCTGAAAATCGGTTTTGACTTAGAATTTCTCACATAGAATTTCAGACCTTAGTTTATTCTTAGATTCATAGGATCCTATTTGATAAAGATTTGATTACATTTACAAAAATAAAACTCTTTTAAAATAAAGTATTACATAGGCCTTAAAATTGTCTCATTTAGATGGCTGCTACTTAAGATGCCTTAAAATGTTTCCCTTAGCCTACAAGAAATGAAAATACACTATAAGTCTTCAATCAAATCCTTCATTTTTGCGAAGGGGACATGACATCATGCTCTTACCTTTTCGTTTTTTGAAAATCTTGTCTCTTCATTTATTGGCATGTGTCTTTGAATAAACTAAGTAATTTTTCCTCAACTAAACTTGTATTCCCTCTATTAGTGTGCACCCCAACATTGTGTTCCAAATTTCATTTGAGCACAAAACTGGTCCTGCCTCAGCAAAGCATGCACCCGTTCACTGTCCTTGCAATTTTTAAATTTTGAAAAAAAATGTTTCCAAGCTCTTGGGTGCATGCTTCAACATGCCCTTGTGAATTTGACTTCAAAATTTATCTCCCTGTAAATATTGGCATGCACCTAACAGTTAACACCATGTTTGCCTTTTTTTGAACTTGTAATTTCTATCCTACTTTAGGAGGGTGTATGCCTGATATCCTGCAATACACACATCAACTTTTTAAAGCCCACTTTCACTGTTGTGAGGTGTGCACCAGACAATGCACATGCATGCTTTTTAAAACTTCAATCCTGTTCACTTCCTTCAATAGAGCATGCTGATGTGTATGCAAAGATGTGTTTGAAAAAGTCTGCTTGTTTGTTCAAAGGTGCACCTGAGTGTATACTTTCAGGTTCCTTTTTCAAAAATTTGTCATGGTGGACCATCAACAAAGTAGATTTAAGTTTTCAAACTTTGAAACATTGTTTTGTTTGACCTTTATAAAATGGCATTGGATGATTTCAAAGACTTAAAAATTGTTTGCTTCTTTCCATGGTGCACACTTCCCACACCTGCTGCAACGTTTGTTAACTTGAACAAAAATTCAACCTTACTTTATATGGTGTGCACCATCACTTAATGCTGTAGCCTTTTTGTCTTTGAAAATTTGTCCTTATCATTGGTTGGTGCTGTTAGAAACACTTTTGTATTTCTAAAATACTTAATATCTGCACTCCTGTCCAAAGGCATGCATCATTGTATACAGACTTATACTTTCCCATTCTTTTCTTTATAGTGCTTTCCTAGCTATTGAATAGCAATTTTTACACCTTGACAAATCTCAGCTATCTGTTCATTGTTTGAGTCCATGTTTTGCCATGATGAATGTGTTTCAATTTTCAAAGCTCCTATATTTGTTGATCTGCAAAGATACGAATGAAAGACAACACAAACAACATGGACAAATAAGACAAAGTTTGAAACATAACTTGTACTTGAGGAAACAACAGAAATTTAGCTTGAAGCTTGACAATGGGAACAATACTGTGTTTTGCTAAAACCTATTGTTTTTGCTCTTTATGACATCTTTTTCTTTCTGTTGTTGCTTGCAAATAATGTCTCTGTCATTAAATTGTCCATGCCTTTTCTTTTTAGGGTTTAGGTCACATTTTTGTTTTTTTTTTTTCTGTCTTTTGAGGGTCTACTGGCTGGCTGAGTTTTACTGGTGGGCCTCATAATCCCTGTGTGTCTGGTGAGTTTAGCTAACTCATCCAGTCTATCGGAAACTTGCCAAATTTTTCATATATTTGATGAGACTCACCAGCAAGTCTGCAAGTCTTGTTTCACCTGCCTTGCATTGGATTTCACAAGTCTGCGGGTTACCTGACAAATCTTATAATTATGGTTTGCATCATATTATATCCAATCATTAGATCCTTATTTTATTACAAGTAAACATTCATTAAAACAATAAAATAATCATTGCACCATTATAATACCACGTCTAAATAATTAATAACCATTATTAATCCACCACTAATTTTAAAATATAAGTTAATCGAAATTAGAGTTCTAAGGGATATGACAGGCTGACCCCAAGGCATATTTGAAGGTACAAATCAACAAAGTACCTAATTGCTACCCTGAAGGCCATATCTGAAGGTACGCACAACTTATCAGTAAGGGAGAGGATTGTATGGAATCTAATTCAACATGGGAACGAAGAAATCAGTTACAAAAGAAAACAATACTGGTTAACAACTTAACAGTGTACAAGAAAATGTAAAGCAATCAACTTCAGTCAGCATATCTGTCTTGGGTGTTAGAACAAGTTCTCTGATGTATGCAGTAATTACTAGAATGCTAATTTCCTATTGACAATACTGATGTGAACAGATTTGCAGTCCTAAAGCCCTATATATTTGTCTACCTTCTCAATTACGTTGTTTGTTGAGGGAAAAGAGAAATAAATTGAATAGGTTGAACTAAATTGAATGACTTGAAAATTATATCATTTACTTATATTTATGTAGTATCATTATTCTCATAGATAAATTTTACTGAGTAGTTGGTTTACATCAGCAGGTCAACAAGCACCATGAAAAAAGTTAAAAAAATTATTTGTTGGAATTTTGGTTTATATAAATGATGACAATGATATGAGCCTATGATTATGCAAGGAAGTCTTTAAAAGTTGTTTGTTTTGTTCTAATACTCCTAGTGCTTGAATATAAGGTTGCTTTTAAACTCTAAAATTGTAGTTAATGGCCTTCTGATGAAGTGTAGGCTCTCTTAGGGTTGTAACCCACAGTAAGATATTTTAGAGTGTTATGAATAATCTGAGGAAGATGTTTTGTTTCCAGGAACTTTTACTCCAAAACATATTGTGACTCAGACTGAAAGTGCAACTAGTTGATTTTTATGTAGGCTCTCTTAGGGCTATAACCCATAGTAAGATATTTTAGAGTGTCATGAATAATCTGAGGAAGATGTTTTGTTTCCAGGAACTTTTACTCCAAAAACTATTTTGACTAATACTGAAGGTGCAACTCATGGATTTTTATCTTTTTGTTTAGAAATTTGGAAGTTTAGGAATTGTATGTTTCTTCTTGCCACTCTTTAATGGTGTCTCCCATGAACCTATTTCTTTTGTTGTTTCTCTTTACAACTGACATCCCTCTCTATCATTGATTGCATCATTCTCATTTTTCCTTTGGCCCCTTCACAGTGTTGATGGCAGCACTAGCGACTTCACCATTTCTAGTCCAAATAGTGTTACTTGATGTTTTTCAGTTTTCTTTTGTGGCTTTGCTCTTTGGGGTTCTTGTTCCCTTTTCTTAGCTATTTGTACCGTTTTTTTCACTTGTTTTGATGGTCCCCTGTTGTTTTGTATCTTTTATCTTTGTTCTTCCCCTTGGTGGGACTTTTAATTCTCTATTGTATATTACCGTTCCCTTGAGTCCCATTGACCTACATTTGGTTATCCATGGACATTATTATCTTTCTGTATGACAACTACCATAGTTGAAATTGTGTGCTTTTAATACTTCTTTTAGAATTGATATGAAAGACAACTGAATAGAGTTTAAGACTCTGCAAAATATGAATGTTTAGCAAAACTATTTGTGAAGCTACATTAGTAGCTTTAGCCGTTTTTTTCTTTACTGTTGTAAGTTTTGTGCATCGTTAGTCATTTGATGTGATGTTTATATTTTGTATTAGCAAGTTCAAAATTTCACTTCACCTTTAGTCATTCAACATGATGTTTATATTTTGTATTACTAAGTTCAAAATTTTTATTCACCTTTAGTCATTTATCATATGATGTTTATATTTTGAATTACTAAGTTTCAAACAAATCATTACTTCTTATATTGTTTGATCTTTAGTGAGTTCAAATTTCAATTTTCTTAACAGTTTTGGAGAAGATACATCAAAAGGCCTATGGCTTTGGTTGGGCCAAGCCTTGGTGCTGCTGCAACGGTAGATTTTGCGGTGTGCTACCCTGAAGCTGTAAGTTCTATGTGTAAAAATATTTAAATACTTGTTTATATATCACATGCTAGTGTTGTACTGAGATGCTTAAAATAAAAGATAGAAGAGGAAAGAACAATACTGTCATATTTTCATTGATTACGAAGAAGTAATTTGCATGCACAATTTCTTGAGTAATTGTCACAAAAAAAACAAACTGTCACAATTCATGTCTATTTGAGACAATATTTAAGATTGCATAAAACTGCCTATATCATTAATAAACTGTTCGTTATTGTATTGTAATAAATAAGGTTCTAATAACTAGACGAACATTGGCTTGATCACTCCATCATGTTTTCTCACATTCTTTCGTCCTAGGATGAAGAAATGGATTCTTGCCCAATGTTTACATACTGGTTGCCACCTGATTCTTATGTGATCTAAGCTTTCCAAGCACTCTCCCGAGCTGCCTTGACTGCAACTCCCTGTTTTGTTTTTGTAAATGTCAATTAAACTTAAGACTAAAACAAAAACCAAGGTGATTTGCTATCTTCCACACAATCCACCTGATATGAATTGGGTGAATCTTTTTTTTGGACAAACCTTAGTCAAAAGTCTAATATCTGTTTTTACAATATGTTACTGTTTAGAACTCTTTCTATGATAAATCTTATATGATATAATAGGTGGGAAACATGTATGGAAGAAATAGCTGATAAAGGCAAACATAAACGATAAATAGGCACAGCTTTTGCAATATAATTAGTCTACCTTTCAAAGAATCACTAGATTTTATGTGTCAAAGAATATTGCACGGGGTATGTATTTGTACATGGTTAGTTCCTACACATGAACAACACTTGTCATCCATGAGTCAACTATGGAATTATGCACATGATCCTCATAAGTAACTTAGATTCATGATGTCAAGTTACGATTCACATAAAAATACATTATAGTGTATTTTTTAAATCTAATACTCCCCCTTATTGTTTACTTCATTAAGTGATACACCATCTCTATATTTCTCGAACTAACCTCATCCAAGTGGCTTGGTAAAGCTATCTACCAGATGCTTATTACTAAACCTGTAAATCACCCTCTCCATTTTGGACTTGATCTCTTATAAAATAATGACGCACCTCGATGTGTTTGGTGTGTGCATGGAACACAGAATTCTTAGCTGTCTTCAAAACACTGATTATCACAACTTAAGCCTGATTGGCTCTACCTGCTGAAGATTAAAATCTCTAAGAAGCCTTCTCAACCAGATGGCTTCACATGTTGCTGCAACCATAGATTCTGTTTTCAGTTATGAGAGTTACATTGAGTTGCTTCTTACTCCTGCAGAATATTAAAGATGATTCAAGATCGAACAATCTCCAGTACTAGGCCTTATGCTATCTGTGCGGTCAGCCCAATCTGAATGTGAGAGAAACCATCCAAACTGAAGTTGATACTACAAAGTACCCATAAAACATCTTCAGATCCACTTTGCAGCTATCCAATGATCACATGGGTTCTGACAGGAATTTGGATTCCATATCAACTGAATAAGTTATATTGGTCTGATTGTAGTGAGATAAATTAGGATACCAACTAGTTGCCTATACAAAATGCAATCATCTGATTTTCCATCAGCTGATAATTTTATTCCTGACTGCATTGGGATGGATGTAGGCTCACAAATTTCCACTCTGGATTTCCTCAGCACCCTCATCCTTGTGACTTGAAATTGCCAAGTTAGGATCAACCAAAATATTCTCCTCAAATGCATGCTCATCCACATAGCTACTTTGAATAACAATCACATACAAAAGATCGATAGATAATTCATGATTTGATGCATCTTCCTCCATCTTGGGCTCTTTTCCCGACAAATGATGCCTTTTCTTCCTTGTCTTCATCAATATTTTGCAAACATATGCAATTTTTAGAAGTCAATAAAATATCTTCTTCTAACAAAATATATTTACCTTCCTCTTGCATGTTGGATCCCTTTTGTTCTTGTTCAATGGTCCATTCCGTAGCAATGTGTAGTTTTGAGTGTTTTGTCTTCTTTGGCTCATGCTCCATGATTTCTTCGTTGGCCTCTTGTAGTTTTGATTGTGACTTTTTCTCTTTCTTCATCAACTCTTTTCTTTTTTCTCTTCTACTATCCTCCTATACTTTCATCCATACCTCTAGATCTCTTTGAACTTGTTTTCTTACATTTTGCATTTGTTTTACCAAATCCATCAAATATTCTATACCAATGATGACTTGCAAGTTGGGAATATCACTACTCAAATACCAATGCAATGTCCTGAATTAGACAACCTTAGGAATTAGACGATTTTCTAAACATGTGTAAGCTATGGTAGTGATAATTATCAAACCCTAGCACCAAATTAACTTATGCCACTGATGGAACACACACATTCCCATACACATGCTTTGATACCATAATGATGAAACACATCTACACATATGCGCTCTCATACCAAAAGTTGATAACAACAGTTAAATCCAAAATCAAATTTGTCTTTCTTTTGCTTTCTTACTGCCTTTAAAAGCTACAACTGGCAAGGTGCTGGCAGAGGTTGCAAAACCAAAGTCCCAATTCTACCTTGCCTTTGTTATACTATGGTCATTAGAGAAGAGTGGGGGTCTAACCGACTATTTTGACAACATGATTGACCTCGCTGACTTCTTAAGTAATATTTGGCTGGTGGACATAGACTTACTTGGAGAGGCTTTTACCTGGACCAATAGGAGGTTAGGGGATGGCCTTATCCAGGTCCGTCTTGATAGATTCCTCTTTTCTCCCAATTGGATGGCCTTACTTAATTCCAACTGATGGTTTTACGCCGGACTATTTCGGACCATAACCCTCTGTTGTTGGCCACAAATGAACACTTTGCTATGGGTCCCTTTCCTTTCCTATTTGAGATCATGTGGAATACCCACCTGAAATTCAGGAACAAAATTGCTGCTTGGTGGAACATCCCTGTACATGGATCCCCCATGTTTAGGGTGTTCCATAAACTCAAGTATATCAAGAACATGGTTAAGGGTTGGAACAAGAGGGTTTTTGGTGATATTTTCCATCAGAAAAGGGTGTTAGTTGATAATCTTAGATTGACACAAAAGAGAATGGAGGAGGGTGATATCAGTCTATAGACTTGTCAGCAGGAAAGAGATGAACGTATGGAATGGGAAAAAAACTTGAAAAAAGAGGAGATATTCTAGAAGCAAAAATCCAGAGTTCAATGGCTTATGGAGGGTGATCAAAACACCTCTTTCTTCCATGTTTTGGCCCTCAAGCATAGGAAAAGGAATCATATAAAAAAGTTGAAAAATGAGTTGGGAGATGATGTCACTACCCCTGCTTAGATTGGCCTATTGGCCTTTGGCTACTTCCAACAGGGTCTATCGGCTCCTAATTCTGCTTTGGATGACTTGCTGTTGGACCCCCTTCCTATCTCTCTATCCAGGGAGGACAGTGAAAATATTCTGGGTGCTGTCACTCTTGAGGAAGTTAGGACCGCTGTGTTTAGTATGGATGCCTACAAGGCTCCGGGTCCTGATAGATACCCCTCGGATTTTTTCTAGGTTTTATGGGACATAGTTGGTGAGGACTTAGCTCTGGCGGCTAAGGATTTCTTCAATATTGGCAAATTGCTCAAATAGTTGAATCATACCTTCATTGCCCTTATCCCCAAAATTGAGGACCCACAAAACATGGCTGACTTTCGCCCTATTAGTCTCTGTAATACCATCTATAAGATTTTCTCCAAAATCTTGGTGAACCGCCTGAAACCCCTCTTTGAAAAAATGATAAGTCCAATCCAAAAGAGCTTTGTCTCGGGGCGCCATATCTTGGATGTTGCCATTGCCACTCACGAAATTTTGCATTTTATGGACCGTTGCAACAACGCTAGTATGAATTTTAAGCTTGACATTTCAAAAGCCTATGACAAAATCCTTTGGAGCTTTCTCCCCAAAGTTTTGGCTAAGATGGGATTCAATCAGAGGGTGCTTAATCTCATTATGGAGTGCATTAGTACTGTGAAATATTCTGTTTTGGTCAATGGGGTTCCTCATGGATTCTTTAATGTAGGGAGAGGCATAAGACAGGGGGATCCTCTATCCCCCTACTTGTTCATAATGGTCACGGATGTGCTAAGTAGGAATGTTGCCAAAATGTTGTCGGAGGGTTCTATCAAAGGTGTCAAACCTGCCACTACTCTGCAACCTGCTATCATACAACAGTTCGTGGATGATACCATCTTGTTTGGGAAGGCTTCGGTTGTGGAGGCAAGGAAATGGAAAAAGTGCCTTAACAACTATGCGGCTTGCTCTGGCCAGTGCATAAACTATAATAAGAGTATGATTTATTTCTTTAACAACACTCCTATTTTGCAAGAGAAGGTGACTGTTGTTCTGGGTTGCGTTGGTGCCTCCCTGCCTTCAGTGTACTTGGGGCTCCCTCTTACTGTCAAGGAAGTTTTCCCCACCTTCTAGAATACTGTCCTTTAGAGGATTCAAAGGAAATTGGCCAAGTGGAAAGGCTCTTTACTCAGTCATGCCGATAATTTACATTTCCTTACTGCTTCCCTTCAAGGGATTCCGATTTATTTCTTCTCTATTTTCAAAATCCCTAGATACATAGCGGAGAAATTTGAAAAAATCCAAAGGAACTTCCTCTGGTCTGGCACAGAGGACAAAAGGAAGTTGGCTCTGGTTAACTGGGACAAGGTGTGCCTTCCTAAATCTGGTGGAGGACTTGGTATAAGGAAAGTTCAACCGACCAACAAAGCCTTGCTTGCTAATGTTGGTTGGGATCAGTTAAGGAACAAAAAAGACTGGTGCAAGATTATGAATGCTAAGTATCTAAATAACTGCCCCTTAATCAGGTCTCTCGTCGGAGCACCCTAGTGGCTCTTTGGCTTGGAACAATATTTGCAGATTGCAAAGACTGCTGCAATCTGGGCTAAGATGGAAGCTTGGGAATGACAACAGTATTAGCGTTTGGGAAGACCCTTGGCTGCTTGATTCTCCCCTACCCTATCGGACTTCAAGAGTCTGATGGAGCCTACGCAACAATTCTTTGGCAGAAAAGTCTGTGACTACTTGTATGGTCCTCAAGGCTCTAGAAAGTGGAAAGTCTTGGAATTATGCTGCCCCCTCTCTTCTAGCTTGAGACTGCTTGCTAGGACTTTATAGGACATCCTTTCCCTATCTAGAATTCCCACTTCAAACATGGAGGATGAATTCTTTTGGGTTAAGGAATGCAAGGGAAACCTCTCTGTTATGTCGGCTTACAGTTTGCTGTTGGACTTGGGAGCTTAGAGCAGAGTTTGGAAACAGGTTTGGAATAAACATTTGACACTAAAAATAAATTTCTTTTGGTGGACGACATGCCACAGTAGGATTCTGACTCAAGATAACTTAAGGAAAAAGGGATTCCAGATCCCGAATAGATGCATGTTATGTAAGAACAATGAGGAGCCGGTTGATCACCTGTTACTGCACTGCCCATTTGCTGTTGAAGTTTGGGATTTGACCTTTGGCAAATTGGGGATCCATTGGACCATGAATAGGGACTTAAATTTTTTTATTGTGGGATGGTGTGGCCCCTTTCAACATCCTCTCCCTATTGAGATTTGGCATCAGACCCCTCCCATCATTTGTTGGTGTTTATGGAAAGAGAGGAACAACTAGATTTTTAGAGATATAGAGAAAAGTCCCAAGGAGGTCTTTGGCATTGGCTTCAAACTTATCTCTAAGAGTGTCTCCATATACTCTTGGAAACCCTTGGACAAAGCCCGCATAGAGTGGGAAATCAAGATGGCAAACTCTTGGAACAGAAAGTTGGAGATCAACTCCTTTGATAACTCTAAATCTCTAGCTCGACGTAATACGGTTTGGAAACCCCTGGATACCGGCTAATACAATCTTAATTTTGACGGGGCAGCAAAGGGGAACCCAGGTATGGCTAGTATTGGTGGCATTATCAGGGATTGCAAGGGCAACTTGGTGGCTGGGTATGTTGTCGGTATTGGTATACAACCTTCTATGATAGCAAAGGCATGGGCGTTGCTCAAGGGCATCGAGATTGTTGTCACTCTGGGCATAAAAAATCTGCATATAGTAGGTGACTCCAAGATGGTGATTGACTCTATTATTCATTGTCGTAATCATGGATGGAGTATTAAAGATATCCTTCAGGACAATTTTTTTGATTTCTAAATTGGAAAGGAAGTATCTGTCCCACATCTTTTGTGAGGGAAACCACGCGGTGAATGCTCTGGCCAACCTTGGCTCCTCATAAAGTCTATCCAAATGTTGGAAAATACTTGAGACTCTCCCAAAAATATACAAGGATTTATCCTTGCTGAATAGAAAACTGTAACTATTAATGAAGGAGGCCAACTATGTTGATTTGGGCGGGTACATGTGGCACTATACCTTTGGGCCTTGGATGATGTGGAATAAGCATGAGTACGTGGAGAGGTTTTCATGGGGAGTTGGACGGGGTTTTGAATTTATGATGATGTATGGTAGGGTTCTCCTAAACTCGCTCGGGAAGTCATGTCAAATGTACCGTAACATCTTGCACGTTTTTAGGGACGTGTATTTGGCAATGTTTATCTTCAAGTTGATGGCTAATTATTATCTGCTCACTTTTATCATAGATCTAAGCTTTGATAAGTTGTACTTAAGGAATTTTAATTATGACCTTGCGGCCATTTTTCCTTAGTGTATGTGCTGGACCAAAGTTAGCCATAGACCTTCGATTTATAATATCATGATTAAATTTATCATGGCTTTGGCTTAAGTATGTTGTACATAAGAATGCCTCATTATGGCTCCACGATGGTCAATTTCTTGGAAATGACCACCGGCTTGTGTGATCTGCCGGATGCCTTATTTAGGCGTGGTTGTCCTTGGTTTGGGAATGATGATATTGAGGTGAGTCAGTTCATTGGTTGCCATTTCAAAATTTTGCACTTTGTTCGTTTGGGGAAGCTTCTGGATTCAATGTGAGGAGATGGGTGGCGATAGAGTCAGGACTAAGCCCGACTCCTATGATGAATTTCGTAGGAAGCCCATTGTTTGGCATATTTGCATTGAGGGTAGTTTAGCGCCCCTTATGGAGTGTTTGGTGGGGCACGATGAGAAGTTGCTGACTCAATTTTCTGCCTCCTAGAATGACAAGAGAGTGACAGTGGGTGGAATTTCGTTTGAAGTTAATGAAGATGTTATTGGCAAGGCGACGGGTCTTTCCTGCAATGGTAAGAAACTTAAGAAGCACACCAAAGTCCTGGACTTAGAGAGCCTTAGTGCCTTTTTCAGAGAGAATGAGAAGCCGGTTAAGAAGCAAGCGGGTTTCAAAAGGGAGGTGCTTCCGAAATCGTGGGATCAGGTTTGTCTTGCTTTCATGAAGTATGTTACTCTTGAGGGTAGATTTAAGGTCTTTAAATTTTATCATTTTCCATTACTCAATCACCTTAGGCACAAAATGCTTTTAAGTTTTCCTTTTTTATTGCTAACTTCCTTGGAAAGTTCGATGAAAGAAACCCTTAAAGCTACTACCCAAAACCCGGATAAGCCACCTCCGTTGCCTTTACACCAGGGCCTAATTCTTCGACTCTATCATTTCCATTTGGCCCTCTGTCCTCCCAAACCCATTTCTGTTGTTCATGTTGAAGAGCTGGAATCGCCCGACCACTCCCTTGACAAACCCTCCCTTGCTGCCTGTTGACGGGTGTTTTATGACCGCACCAACACAGAATAAATTTTCCCAACGGTTACTCTATCCTCTCTTTAACAAAATATTCTGCATGCTAAGATTGCTAGAAAGATCATGCTAAGATTGCTAGAAAGATCATGCATTCAACTCCAAGGTTCCTTCATGCAGTGGATAGTCTCAGTTGGCTTGATGTGATTTGCTGGTATTTTCGAGGGGACTTACACAATTGTTCGATCGAAGAGAACTTGCAAGACTTGAAGGATTTATCAATGATGCTCAAATTTCCTAAGCTAACTGGGAAATGTTGAAAAAAGTATGAAGGGATTAGGGATGCTACTATCTACTCTAAATGCAGGACACGAAGATCAATTCTTGCAAACTTCAACCAAGTTCTGCTTCGCCTCACTTCAGACAGCTTCCATAGAACCGGTGCAATCTTCAAAGGAGTAATGAGAGATATTCAAACGATGACTCAACATGCAGATACCATCACAACAACGCATACCAACATATAAACTGTAATTGAAGTTAAGTTCACAACAGTTGACCATGCAAGGCGAACCCACTGTTGGTGAGCTTACTAGTGGTATGGATAAGCGAAGCTTGCTTAAATTAAACACCACATTCCACAATTACCAACTACTTGCATGAAATGAAATCTACTTTACTCTAATCTCTACTTTAAGATTCTATGCGAATTAGAAGGACGAAGAAGCCTCGCTAGCTACCCACAACAAAAGATGGAACCACAAGCAATGATAACTCTTTTTATTATGAGAGTGTTCACAACAACTTCTTACAAAACATTCAAATGGAAAAACTTTCCTTCCTCTTCAATCTAAGCTATTAATCTATGCTAACTTCTATGCCCTCCTCTCTACTCTTCTATTCTGATTCTAATGTCTAATTTCTAATGATTACAAATGAGGGGGGATGCCCCTTTTATAGTTGGCTCAGTCCAGCAGACAACTCAGATTCAATTAGAATGAAGGGCTTAGATTGAAGCACTTAAGCCCTAGTCCAGGTTCTACCCTTGCAATTGTCTGTGCCAAAGCTTGCCCTCAGACCAATTTCATCGACTGTATCTCCATATCATATTCTTGCAAAGTGGCGACCCACTTGCCTCTTCTTTCTCCTAGTTTGTTTTGCATCAATAGTGTCTTCACCATGGCATCTGGAACTATAACATAGACTTTGCTTCTCAGGATGTAGTGCCTGAATTTCTTAACTGCCTTCACTAAAGCATAAGCCCGCTTCTCTACACTTGGATATCTCAATTCTGCGTCCTTCAAAGGTGCACTCATGAAAGCTATTGGATGCTCATCCTTTTCTTCCATCCTCTGGGTCAACATCGCTGCACAGGTGTGTTCTGAAGCAAAAGAGTATAAATAGAACGGCTTGGAATAATCAAGACTGACTAACACTGGGGCGTCCACTATTGCTTGTTTGATTTCCTCAAATGCTTTCCTGGTTTGAGGAGTCCATTCAACCTTCGCATTTTTCTTCAACATTTCATTCAATGGTCTAACAATCTCGGCAAACCTAGTTATAAACTTCCTCACAAAATTGATCTTGCCAAAGAATGATCTCAACTCTTTCTGGCTTCCTAGCTTACCAATCTTTGAGATTGCCTCAATACGTTCTGGATCAATTGAGATGCCCTTTTCTGTAATAACATGTCCTAACAACTTTCCTTCAGTAACACCGAATATGCACTTCTTCGAATTGAGAGAAATGCCATATCTTCTGCATCTCTGAAAAATATTTCTCAGATCTTCAATGTGATCTTCTCTTCTTTTGGAAAACACGGTCAAATCATCCATATATATAATTATGCATTTTTCCAACTAAATCCCGGAAAGCGATGTCCATAGCCTGCTGAAATGTGGCTCCGGCATTGATCAAGCCAAAAGGCATTCTTCTGTACGCAAAAGTTCCCCACTTGGTGGTGAAGGCTGTCTTCAACCTGTCTGCCTCTTCTACCATAACCTAGTTGTATCCGGAGTATCCATCTAGGAATGACATCATCTGGGAAGCATTAACAATTTGTAACACTTCATCCAATGAGGGCAAGGGATAATTGCCTTTTTCAAAAGCCCTGTTCAAATTGTGGAAGTTGACACACAATCTTATTTCACCATTCTTCTTTCTAACTGGAACTAGATTGGCGACCCACGTCGAGTGCCTTACCAGAAAGATGATCCTAGCTAAAAGAAGCTTTCTGACCTCCTGATGAATCAATGGTTCCAACAATGGGTTTACGGGCCTTTGCCTCTGTCTAAATGGCTTACTTCTTGGCTTCAATGGGATTGTGTGCGTAATCAAGGAAGTATGATATGTTTTTAAATCTTCGTAGCCCCAGGCTACCATATCGGAGAATTCTTTCAATGCTTGTACAATACCTTCTTTCTCTTTTGGGGTACAAACCTTACCCACAAAAACATTCTTCACTTGTTCATCTGTCCCCAAATTGATGGCTTCGCATTCATTTCCTTGAGTGCTTTGATCCCTGCTCAATTTGTCGGGATCAAAAAGTCTCTCCAATTCAACCATACTTGTAGGGATAACATTTGTCTTTAAATTCAGGATCCCTTCGACATCAAACTTTGCTTCTTCGGTTTCTTCTTCATCTATGATCTGGGCTTTGAAAACTCTGGAGCTCGTCAAGAACTCTAGAATTTGCTTGTCATCATGAAACACTTGAAAATTCTTTATATTGTCTGGGATTGAGGGTGTAGAGATCAATTCCATTGTAAATTTCTTCAAACCCTCCATGGCTAAAGGTTCCAATGAACTAGTTGCTTGCATGAGAGAATTTGCAGCCGGATTTCTGGACCTGTACACCCGCTTGATGTTGAATGCGTCGAAGCTCTCGATCAGGTCCCAAACTCTGTTCCGGTAACGGCCTAATCTTTTATCATGACAGGCGTACTGCTTCCTGTTGACGTGTTTTTTATGACGACATTAACACAGAATAAAAATGCCCAACGGTCATTCTATTCTCTCTTGATCAAAGTATCCCGCATGCTAAGATTGTGTGAAAGTTCATGCGTTTAACTCCAAGGTTCCTTTTATTGCGAATAGACTCAGTTGGCTAATGTGAATATGCTGGGTATTCAAGGGGACTTACGTAGTTGTTCGACTTTGTGAAGCAATTAAGACATGAATGATTTGACAATATTGCTCTGACTCCTAAATTAACCGGGAAATACTGAATTAAAAAGGGATAGGGATAGGAATTCTACGAATCTACTTCTAAAGGGTGGAGGACGAGGATCGACTTAAACAATCTTCAAACCAGACTTTGCTTCGTCTCCTTTTGGACAACTCCGACAAAGTTGGTGCAATCTTCAAAGGATGAGAAAGGTGTTCAAATTATGACACAACATGTTCATACTATCACTATGATACATACGGACATATGAGCCACAATTGAAGCTAAGTGCCAATACTCCAGTTGACCACGCAAGGCGAACTTACCATCAGTAAGCCCGCTAGTGGTATGGATGAAAGAAGATGTGCTCAAATCGCAACGCCACACTCCACAATTAACAACTACTTGCATAAAACAAAGTCTACTCTACTCTATCTACTTGAATTGGAAAGACGAACAAGCCTTGCTAGCTACTCACAATAGAAGATAGAACCACCAAA
This sequence comes from Sequoiadendron giganteum, assembly GCA_007115665.2. Lineage (NCBI taxonomy): Eukaryota > Viridiplantae > Streptophyta > Pinopsida > Cupressales > Cupressaceae > Sequoiadendron > Sequoiadendron giganteum. The sequence goes on along the minus strand of CM021102.1, from coordinate 598,654,698 downwards.
CAATGATAAATCTTTATATTATGAGAGTGTTCACAACAACTTCTTACAAAGTCCTCAATGGGAAAACTTCCTTTCCTCCTCAATCTAAGCTAACTTCTAAGCTAAATGCTATATGCCTTCTATTCTCTAGCTCAACTCTATCTCTGATTCAATTCTAGTTCTAATCTAATAATTTACAAATGAGGGGGGATGCCCCTTTTATAAAAAGTCCAATTTAGTGAACGGTTCAGATCTGATTAAAATAAAGGGCTTAGATTGAGCCACCTATGCCCTAATTAGGGTTTCTGCCCTAAAAACCGCCATTGAGAGGAGTGGGCAATAAATGCACAGAATATTCTCCACTCCCCTGCAGGAACCATAATGAGCAATTAATGCCCACTATCTTCTTCTAGAAGATCTTCATCAAGCAGTGCGTTCCCACAGTCCTGTTCTCGGACTGCAAACTCGATCAATCGGGCCAATACCGCCTCAACCTCCTAGGCAGAAATCGGTGGAATATGGTTGAGCTGGAACTCCAAGACCGCTACTGTTTGACCGTGCCGAGTGTAAGACTGCTTCCATGCCACCAAGGCGTCCTGGGTATTCTGGATTATACTGGAGGAACTGGAGACATTCTCAAAGTCATCCAGGACAAGCGACCTCGTAGCTGAGAAGAATGGAGCCAGTTTGTCTTTCAAGCCATCAGCAGTTATTTCCTCTGGGGCCAACTTTCTCGCAAATATGGCTTCTAATGTATTAAGGACTCCCTCCAAGATGTTACCCATTGCTTTCCTCACTATGGCTGAATCTCCCCTTGCTGCATCATGAAACCCACGACCCGTGACCACCGAGGAGTACCAACTGGTGAAATCATACCTGTCACCATCCTGAATCACACCTCCATCCACCAAAGTTTGTAGAGGTATATGCATCAAAGCCCCCAAACGAAGTACAGTCTTCGTCTGATAGATGCGGGTATCGCCCCAGGCCTGATCCACCATGTCAATCCGTGCCAAAATACTTGAGGCCTGCCGATAAGCATTGGCGAGGTCCTCCATGAATTTCCTTGTCTCAGTACGAACATGGCTAACCCACTTGTCCGCTTCCGTTTCCATCTTCTTTAAATCCTCTAAGCCAACAACTGACTCCCTCGGAAGCTCTAGTGGGCGTTCTACTGTTGGGTTTGCTGGTTCACCTGGACGTGCTAGACTCTGCACATATCCTATCAAGGTTTTGTTCTCCTTCTTCAATTTCTTATACTTCCCCTCTGTGCGGAGCAACTGATCTTTCAATGCTTGATAGGAGTTATCAAACTCCTCAACAATTTGGGCTCCCGTAGGACGACCCAACTCTACCGTGGTGATCACGTAATTTTCAGGCCTCTCCTCGGTTCGATCACAATCCTCTCTCGGAACAGCCACCTGAAGCGTGCGAGAGCCTGACTCATCAGTCGAGATCTTTGAAAACTTTCTGGCCCTCTTCTTTTCTGATGGCGCACTGATCCTCCTGAGGAACTCCTCCATCTCGATGGCTGGATCCGTATCATCCTCGGGTTCTCTTCTCATTCTGTCCGAAAGCCAATCCGGCACCGTCTGCTGCGGACTGCAAATGACAAGGGGCTCCTCCTCCGTTGCCTCCACCCCGTGCACTTCTTCTCTTCTTGCACTGTTCTGCTCGGGCTCATCATCTTCCACGAGCTGCGTATCTCCTGACCCTTGAGTCCCGTGTTCTGTGTTTTCCTCTTCCTCCAATGTCATGTCCAACATCTGTTGGAAACGAGTGTCAGCCATTGTTTCCTCTTCTTCCTCTTGTCGGCCAGCCCTGGATGTACTGACGCTTATACTATCTGATTCTCGGATGTTGGGTTGATCTACCTCCTCAAGCTCCCGCTCTTCACCCAATCCTACCCTCTGATCAGCAAATAATGAAATCACTCTCAAACTCAGTCTCACCCAATCCTACCCTCTGATCAGCAAATAATGAAATCACTCTCAAACTCGAAGACTGAGTTTGTGAGTGCATAGGTGATGCTTGTTCCATCCTCAACGGTATCAGCTGGGTTGGTACTTCTACTTGTGCTTCCGGTGTTTGAGCAACCTGTTTTACCCTTCTCACTGATAGCGGCCTTGGGTCACCCATCAAGCTATAAGTAAGGGTGATCGATCTGCTCTTAAGTCTGCATACATGTCTATCGACCCAAGCCCTTGTGAAAGTCAACACTGGAATAGAGAGCATGTCCAAGTCCATGATTTTTGGCTCAGACCAATCAGGTGGTGGGATTGAAGTATCCCTGACTGAACCATAGTCGGGTTGCATAATGTTGACATCCTCTTCCACCTGGTCGGGAACTGGGATGATCTCACATTCCTTGATCAATTGAGGGGAAGCCTGGAAAACATCCTTTTCCTTATCTCAACCTCATCAACAACATTTGCCCAAAAGTTCTCAATGTGGGCCTTGTGTCGGTACTTGACGTTCTGTATCATTCGGATGTTTCTGTACGGATCGAAATCATGTCTGCCTGTGTGATACGATAGATGATAGAATTGCAGCTCATCCTCTGCCTCTCGAGCTGCCTGCAAGGAGGGACACACCTCAATGGAATTTCCCATGGCAATAGGAAAGTCAAGTCCACCCTCCTTCTTTTTCTGAATCTTATCATAGGTGATCAACTGCCTAGATATTTCCAGAATTATAATGTGATCGGTGGGGTACCTCGATAGCCGGTATGGATACGAAGTGAACCCCTGCAGCCTAATGTAAGTGAATTTCGGAAATTGGATGAGCCAATATCCGTATTCCTCTATCAATGCTTGTGCCTCTTTGGATATTCTTTGCTGCGTTCTCCGCTGAAGGGTCCTCGTGATGTGCATTGTGAATGCATCATTAGCCCGTTTGTAACTGGCAGGGTTAGTTAAATGCAATTGCGTGCAGGCCTCATGGATTTTGAACTGATCAGGTGCACAGCCTATTGGCTCCTTGTATGTAATCCCTCGGTACTTGGTCATTCTTGCCAGCATATATATCACATACGGGCTCATGTAAAAGGTTTTCGTCCCCCTCAGGCTCCTGAACTGTTCATCTATGCTATCACTGATCATTCTTGCCCAGTCAACACACTCCTTTCCCTCCAAGATGATCTCGATGAAGTAGAACATCCAAGGCTCGAAGAAGTAGGCTTGTGCACTCCCATTTATTCGGCTCAACATCATCATCAAGTCGCAGTATTCCTGTTTCACATCTTCGGCAATTATCTGCTTTGGGAGTCTAGTGCGAGGTGGCTTTGGCTTTTGCATCCAGACTCTGTTGATGACCGCAGCAACCCTCTCGAAGGAGGTGGAGTACATTTTATCCGCCCTCTCCTTTGATCTGTACAGCATCTTTTCAGCAGTAGGAATCCCAAATGCCTCTCTGATGGCATCTGGCGTGAAGTTGGCAAGCAATTTGCCATCTGGCGAGACAATGGTTCTACGCTCCGGCTTGTAGTAGTTCGCACATTCCATAATTAGCTCCGGGCACTGAATTGCTGGTGGAAAACCAGCGGCTGCATAGATACCACTCTTCATGATGTTATGTGCCGTGACTGATTGTTGATGGCCTCCCAGTCCGTACATCCTAGACTTGAGTGCATTTAGATTAAACAACCTGAGGTTGGTGTCACTTAATCCTGCCAACTTAGAAACAATTGCCGATTTTGGGAGAAATGACTTGGCGAGCCTTTTGATCATTGCCTGTCGGGATGAGCTAGCCTTGGCCGTTTCAGTGTTTGCAGCTCTTCCTGCGGCTCTGCTTGTTCCTGCAACATCCTTTGCTCCAGCCACCTGCAAGAATAAGATAGAATAATAATAAGTTAGTTTGCAGATTTTTAATAAAATAAAATAGCCTCCGAGACGGCTGCGGATGTGGAGTTAGTTTTTGAAAATAAAATTCTTCAGCATAATTATCTAACTCCAAACCTCAAACTGTATAAAAACTTTGAGCTTATAAAGAAGCTTCTAGCAACTGCACTCTGACTAGCGAAGAAAATTACAGCAAACCAACAACTTTCAGTAATGTGGCTATTTTCTCAGCACGTAATAAATTAAATCTTTCGCCTCAACTTCTGTCAACCTCCGCAACTTTCAACCTCAGCAACTTGAAGAATGAAGAAATGAAGAGAGATTGCTGCAATTTCTTCTCAACTCCAGCAGCAACTAGCTTTCAGCAGCTCTTCAAGAATTAAAATCCTTAGCAACTTCGCTCTTAGAAGAATAAAATCCAACCTCACTCTCAGCAACTTCGAAAAAGATTTTGATCTCTCACAAAATTCTTCACTTCAGCAATTCTAAGCTCTTCGAAACGTGTGAAGAAATGAAAGAAATGAAGTTGTTTAAATAACTCTTCGCGAGGAATCCTGCTGAGTAGTGCTGGGGCTATTTTTAGTACCTTCATCAATTCTCCACTCTCTCCATTCGACATCTTCTAATTCGGGTGCAGTAGTGGGCTAGTCGTCAGCCGGTCATTATGGCAGTTGCCATTAATGAAGATTCTTTCTTCTTCAAATTTCGAATTTTCCCTTTCTAGTTTGCCAGTTAACTCTTGGTGATTTAAACAACTCGCGAGAAAAATCACTTGACTTGATTGAAAATTCCATTTTAAAATCTTCGCAGTGTTTAAATAAATTTGATTCGAAAAAATTCGTGGGAGTTGTAGATTCATTTCCAACTTTTAAAATGTCTGCCATTTAAATCCTCAATTTCATAAAATTTGCCTTAGACATTTTAAATTTTCTCTTTAAAATATTCAACTCCGGGCGATTTAAAATCACTTGCCTGCTCGAAATACTTCATCCTTTGAGATTTAATTTCCGTTAGAGAAATAATCTAGGCAAAACGAATTTCCTCTGAAAATATTAAAATTTCCCTTAGGAAATTAATTTTAAAATTTTCCGACCCATGGGTGTATTTTAAAAGGGTTCATTTAATTTTTATTTGACCCATGGAAAAAATATATCAGTTGCTTTCGCCTTGGAAATAAAATTTCATCACTTTGTCCACTTCATTTGAATGCCTTTGGAAAATTATTTTCAATTCATATCAAGGCGTACTTTCTCCAATGAAATATTTATCTCACTTAGAAAATATTTCTAACATTTTCATCCTTGGCGTATTTCCCTTGGTATATTTTTTTTTATTTCCACGCCTTAGCCAATTCTCATGTAGCCCCCTTCACAATGTTGGGCGCATTTCCATATGTGACTTTCGTTTTTAACTTAGGCAAATTCTTCATTACTTAGGCGTTTTCAAGAGCTTGCTGGAGATGGGCGCATATACATGTTGAACTTCTATTTTATGCCTTGCACTTCTATTTTCCAAGCCTTAGATTTTCCTATGTTTGCTTGATCTTGTTTGTGGCTTGGGTGCATTTTATACCATGTGCTTCCATTTCAAACACTTAGAGAATTTTTAAACTTCCTCATACAAGCTGGGCGCATTTGGGGTGGCAAGCTTTCATTTCAATGCCTTAGTTTATGACCCTCCATTACTCATGGGCGCATTTCACACCTCTAGCTTTCATTTTCCCACGCCTCAAGAGTACTTTGCCTTGCCTTGGAAAATTCGACAGTCAACTCCTCCATGGTGAGCGCATTCAACAAGGCAAGCTTCTGTTTCCAACGCTTTAGCATTTTTTTGTTTTTCACGCCTTAGACTTTTTCAGCAAACTCCTAACTCTTCTTGGGCGCAAACACTACCTCAAGCTTTCACTTTTTGCCCTAGGCGTTTTTGATAAATTTATCTTGGCTGGGCGCATTTAGGGTGGCAAGCTTTGGTTTGAGGGCGCATTTCAATGTCCCTACTTCCACTTCATGCCTTAGGCGCTTTTAGACTTCCTTTCCCTTTCTTGGAGGTGGGCGCATTTTGCCTAGGAAGCTTTCACTTTATGCCTTAGAAACTTTTGAAGTCACTTCAACAACTTGAGGGCGCATTTTAGGTGTCATGCTTCATTCTCATGCCTTAGAAATATTTCACACCTCTGCTTCAACTTGGGCGCATTTGGCACCCTCAACTTTTATTTTCCATGCCTTAGCATAATTTTTCCACCCTCTTGACCCCTTGGGCGCATTTCTATGTCCTTACTTTCAACTTCATCATGGGCGCATATTGGGTGTCAAGGTTTTGTTTTTGCCTTGGGAAAATTTTCACACACTTAGAATTTTGCTTGAGGGTGCATTTGAGAGGGTGTGCTCTCACTTTTGACTTAGACAAATTTTAGGCTATCAATCTTGAGGTGGGCGCATTTTTACTAGGCCACTTTCATTTCCCAGACTTAGAAAATTTTTCATACCTCTGTCTGCCTTCGTCTTCACCGTCTATTTCGGGCAAGTCAGGCTATTTTTAGAAAGTCCCTTGATTTTCGACCCCTATAGCTTTGTTTTGCCTGAAAATTTCACCATATGACCCTCTTTGCCTGGTGAACTTGCCTTGCCAGTTATCTGCCTTGACCTGCTATTTATAGCCACCTGCTATTTATAGTAAGTTCTTGATTTTTTGACTTCAGTAGCTCTATTTGACCTGAAACTTGCAACGCTTGATCCTGATAACTTGAGTGTCGCTCTGATGCCAACCTCAGGTGCAGACTTGCTATTTATAGCCGTGCCCTGACTTACTAAAAATAGTAAGTTCTTCGATTCTGCTCAAATTTTGCCAGCAGGTGCCTTGAAGTATGTTGACATTGGTGGGGTACTTCGTTTTGACTATTTCTGGATTTCACCCCCTATAAAAGTTTCCGTTTGACTTCGTTCCTTCTGCATGTCGTTCTGCTTGCTGAACTGGAGTGTTAGGCGGCTGCCAGAGTGTACCTGCTAAAAATAGAAACTGCCTGAAAAATGACTCATCCACTGCCGGATGGTTTTGCATGTTATAGTGCCCGTGGAGTCTCAAGAAACCCAGAAAAACCCAGAAAACTGGTTTGCATGCATGCACTGACTAAAAATAGTAAGTCCTCGAAATTTGATCTTCTTCGCTTACATGTCACACTATTGCGTAGCTCTTGAAAAACCCAGAAGGAATATCCGGACATGCGTTAGAGAACTCCGCATGCAAACCCTAAAAATAGCCTCTGCAGGCTGCACTCTGAAAGTGGTTGTCTCGGTTTGCATGTTATATCGCTGCGAAGGTTTCGAGAAACCCAGAAGTAATCTCCGGACATGCAATGAAGAATCATATGTTTGACCCCTGAAAATGGCTCCTGAAGCCTGAACTGCTAAAAATAGCAAGTTGTTTGATCTGGCTCAAAATTTACGTGCAAGCAGTTTGATGTTACCTAAATGTGGTGGAACTGACAGAATTCCAAAATTTCGATAAAATAGTCCCAAATTGAATACTTACTAAAAATAGCAAGTTGCCGGAATACAATGAAAATTTAATGGGACCCTGCTGGAAGTCTTCTAACTGTTGTACTAAGCTCGGATTTCAATTTTAACCTGGTTTGACCTTAAATAAGCCTGAAGGATGAAAACTCTAATTACACAAACTTAACCAATACTTCAACTTGGGTCAAACGACAGGACATCCCCGGAAGGACTAGAGATAGAGAGAGAGATGCACTAACCAAAGCCAAACGACCAGAATGGAGCAAGAATTAGGGGGTCCCCATCTGAATGGGGTGATGTGTGAAAAAGGTCACAACACTTCCTTACTTGGCGGACCACTATATCTGAATCTCCATAGGCATGCACAATGTTAGCTCCTTTCTCTATTGCTAGGATCAACCCATGAATCAGTGATTCATACTCAATGACGTTGGTACAAGAGAACTAGAGTCTATAAGCACCTAAATATGCTTCTCCTGTTGGGCTGATAAGTTCAAATCTTGCTCCATTTCCTTTCTTAGATTTTGATCCATCAAATCTCAAGGTCCACACTTGATTTTCCCCGTGACTACTATATGCGTCTTCTCGTGCACGTGCTTTTGGAACATTTTTCTCCACTGCTGGCTTGACTATCTCATCTTTTACCAATTTCTCCACGGGAGAGCTTTCTCTTTTACTAACCTCTTCATGTTCTTCTTCTAGAGAGACCTGTGGAACCATCTTTGCAACCTGCTTCACGACAATCTTGCACATAGCACATGTGACTTCTGAATGGAAAGCCTCATGAATTCTACACCAATTGGGCAGTAACACATTTTTGATAGAGGCATCCTTTCCCAATTCAATCTTTTGCTTTACGCTCTTCAACACAAAATTTTTAAAATTCTCGAACATTCCTTCATTTTCGCCTGAATCATCTTCAACCAACACTTCAGTAGAGGAAGACGTGTCTTCCAAAAGTCTTTGTTTGTTTGAGCTCTGCAACATGAGAACTTCTTGCTTGAAGGGCTTATATGAGCCCAAATTAGTCTCCATAAACAAAACCTCATTATCTTCACCATATTCTGTGATCATCAATCTGAGTCATGGTGTGCTCTCTACTTTTATCTGATTTGGAATCCCTCTCCAAGGCAACCACATGTGAGAGAAGTCAGCTGAAATGTATCCATTCAGCTTTCTAGACCAATCTCTTCTCAATAACATGCCGTAACCATCTGGTATATCCACAATTGATATGTCAATACGGCTCTTAATTCTAGGATCTGCCGCCAGCTGCATATGAATATTGTTCAATTCTCCTACAACTGGAACCTCAGTCTTATCCAGCTAGGTCACCTTCTTGTTGGTGTGGAGTGGAATTAAACCCAACCTCTCACATACCTTCAAAGTCATGACATTACTTGATGCATCGAAGTCGATCAAACAATTATGTAATAACTTTCCGAAAATTCTAACCGAAACCGGGAATGAGGCTGGTTCATCTTTCCCTTGATAAAACACTATTGGCTTTCTTCTTTCATCTGCTACATTATTCCTTTTTTCATCTTTTCTGTTCAATTGCATTTGATTATCTTGAGCCACATCCCTTAAGTTCTGCTTCTATTCTGTGGTAGCATCAGGTTGAGTACCCCTCTCAGTCTTTGTCCTTCCAGGAGCGTTTGGAGAATCTAGTACCATACCTTCAAAATTCTGAGGCTGTTGTTGAGCTTCCCAAGCATAAAAGGACTACTGGGGCACATCCTGTACCACATTCGTGCTTTGCGCGGGACGAGACTGAGTGACAACAAGAGGATTCCTTGGCGCATTGGGTGCTTCCTGGGACGTATTTCTTATGATAGGAGTTTCACTCAAAGCTCCCAAAAGAGTGTCCCTAATCTCCGAGATCTTCATCAGCTCATAGAGAGGCAAACTCACCTTTATCTTCTTGAATTCTTCCAACATGTATGAGCTAAGCTTCTTTACATCTTCTTTAGGAGAATTCCCTTTCTGTCCGCGTTCAGCTTGGTGAATAGGATGTTTAGTAGTCTGCTGTCCACCTCTACCTGACATTACATTCTGTTGTCTGTACTCTGGAGAATCTCTCGGTACATTCGGAATATTACTTGCATTGGGGTGCGCGGGAGTTGTAAAGTTATTTGGAGGCGTTGATGTAGTCAACGGTTCATTCTGATGATAATTTCTCTGATAAACTTTAGGGGCTCCACCTCCAGTTGACTAAAAAGCTTGCACTTCTCTTATCCCTTCCACCAAGACGCGATTGTTGAGAGGTGGAAAACTATAACCATCTCTGCCGAGGGGCTCATCTGGTGATGCGTACGTGGCATGAGCCTCCGAAGGCATTTGAAACTCTGGTGTCCCCACGGGTCCATTTGCTGAAGCTGGCGGAAAATTATGATTAACTGGTGAGGGTGTGTAACTTTGGAATTTAGGTGGGAAGTTGAAATCTTCTCGGATCAACGCCTGATCGTACCAAGGTGCTGGAGCTAATTCATATCCCATAACTGGAGGATTGTCTGTGGCCTCCGTACTCTTCACCTCTCCCCTAAAAATATCAGCTGCAACTTGGAACTCATGGCATTGAAGCTTAGAATGCTGACTAGTGTTATGTAGCCTACACCATCCTGACAAGGCAGCCTCAACCAAGTAGACTCTATTTGCAGGATGGTTCTTGGGAGGTGGCGGATTGTCCAACGGTGAAGGGACACCTCCATTATTAGGCCCCGTATTCTAGGATCTCTTTTGAAATCCTTGATTATTGTTTCTATACCCATGAGTATTCTCATGATTGTATCCTTGATGGGTATCTTGATGACTTGTTGGATTATTGGAATATCCTCGATTAGCACCTTGATGTGCATGATTGTTTCGTTGCATGGCTTGAATCTGATTATTTTGATTTTTGAGGTAGGTCACCTCAGTTGACAGCCTTTTCACTTGCCCCACCAATTCTTTTATTTCATCTTTCTCCTCTTGAGTCTTCGTTGATGGCACTGTGCCTTGGAGATAAACAGGTTGCGTTGCTGGTGCCTGAGACAAAGGCACCCTAGGGTGGAGAACTAGCTGATTTGATGGTGCCGCTTCTTGATAAGCTGGTTGGGGAATTGGATTCCACGCTGGAACTTGTTGATTCCAGGTTTGCATTTGGTTGTTTTCCGTACTTAGGCCAGTGTATAGTGAGGGCCCAGTTATGTTTTGCCCCATGTTCTGACTTACTTCAACAGCCTTAGCATAGGCTAGGTTCATGTTAGCCAGAGTGGGGTGAGCTTCTCTCATAAACATTGCAGTCAAAGGATCCAAGGCGGCGTAGTAGTTTTCTCGAGCGTCAGTAATGGCATAAGGAGTATGCAGCCTTGTGAGAACCTTCTGAAATCTATTGTTGAATGCATGAATTGGCTCCTTATCCTGCCTTCTCACTTCTACAAATTGTCGAAAAAGTTCTACAGGAGTAATAGGTATACCAAACTTTCCAATGAAGGCTTCTTTCATTTGCTCCCATGATCTTATTAATCCAACTGGTAGGTGAATGAACCAATAGTGAGCTTCTTCTCCCAAGGAATATGGAAATAGCTTGCAAGCCACGTCCCCATATGCAATTTGTTTGTTGCGTAGGTGATCTTCAAACATCTTGATGTGGTCCTTTGCAGTGTGATTCACATCATTGACATGGAACTTGGTGTAGAAACTCTCCGGATTCTTCGGCATATCATGATAATCATTAAATTCTAGTGGAGACGGGTTGGTAACCAACCAAGTAGCACCATTAGGAGCTGGTTGAGCCATTGCTTGAACTGGTTGTCGGCGCCGATATACAATAGCTTGGACTGGCTGTTGTTGCTGAACAATAGGTTGGACCGTTTGCTGTTGTTGAATAATCACTGGCACGGTATCTTGAATTGATCTCGGTTGAGCAAACCTTGAAACGCTGGGTGGATTTTTGAATAAACTTGAAATATCTTCCCTGCTTGGTACTTCGCTCGACTGGATCTCCTCGTTTGATAGAACTTCTTTCTTCTTCCTTTCTCTATTAGGTAGCTCTAACTCCACAAAATCTTTAGATGAACTGGGTGTAGACCTCAAAATCCTTTTCAACTTATCCGGCGAGAACGAACTAATACAATCCAGGATGTAGCTGCTTCTTCTATTGGCGACGCACGAGAGTGAGTGGCTGTCTTTGATTAAGAAAATCTCTTTCAATAGCCACTTGAATTTGGATAGCCTTTTCTTCTTCTTCCTCCAACACAGCTTGTTCGCATATACTCAGCTGCACTCTTCTTCAATTTCCATGCGAGATTGTTCAACCCTGAAAGGATATCTCCCTGATCGTCGTTGAATCCCAAATTTGGCTGCAATACTAGGAAAATATCTTTATGCAGTAGCACCATCTTGATTCATAATACTCCTTTTTGATAAAAATATTCTTTATAATGAAACCTTTGCCACTTCAATAAACTTTTCTTTTTCAGACTTGGCGGGGTGGTGCGAGAGCTGCTGCAGGAGCTGACTGTCTGGCTACTGATAGTTCTATCTCGTCAAAAGCTTGCTTGAGACGCTCAATCTTTTGTCTTATCAAATCTCTTTGAATAGCTTCTTCAATTCGCCTTCCCTTTTCTTCTTCTCTAGCAAGAACACGACTTGTCTGTCCGAATTGAGCACGATTCGTTTGCGACTGCCAAGCTAGTGAATACAACTGATCAATAATGTCTATCTGTCCTTGTTCTGGTTGCTCAAAGGGTAGGTCGAAAGGGAACTCATGTGGCAACACCATACTGCATGATGTCAACTGCTTTAATTTACTTCTCTTCTATAAAGTGGCCCTCCTTCTAGCGCCAATTCTGTTGCGTTAGGAGGAGGCAAGCATAAACAACAACACTTAGTTCAAGCCCTTCTTGCAAAAAGTTTTTCCTCGATCAACCCTCCTCCTAGCGCCAATTCTATTGCATGTTGCTCTGTTCGTGAAACTAAAGTGCTGGGGAGCTACTGGAGTGAACTTGCTAAAAATAGTAAGTGCCTGAAAAGTGATCAATCCACTGCCGGATGTATTTGCATGTCATATTGCTCGGGAGATCTCAAAAAACCCAGAAAAACCTAGAAAACTGGTCTACATGCAAACACCTGCTGAAAATAATAAGTCATCATTCTGACTTGCATGTTATACCATCGCGAAGCTCTTGAAAAACCCAGGAAGAATATCTTGACATGCATTGGAAAATCACACATGCAAACCCTGAAAACTGCCTCTGAAGGCCGAACTACTAAAAATAGCAAGTTGTTCGAATCTGCTCAAATTTTGCGTGCAAGCTCTTTGAAGTGTCCTGAATGTGGTGGAGTAGTTAGAATTCCAAAGTCATGAGGAATAGATCCCAAATTAAGTACTTACTTGTTGTACCCCAAATTAAAATTTTTGCTACACTTAGGCATTTTGAAGAAATGAGTCAAAATACTATTAAATTTGTTAAAAAGGTCAAAAATTGGGATTTGCATGTCTTGCATGGGGGTCAAAAACTTGAAATTTTCAAAATCCGACAATCTGGGTCATTTCAGAACAATCAAACCTACAATACCTAGATTTCAGTTTTTCATCCCTAAATTTTAGGAAATTTTTTATTTTTAGCAGTTTTCTAAAAATAGAAACTTTTCTGGGTTTTTCTGGGTTTCTTAAGAAACAGATACTTGTAAAATTTTCTAAAAATAGAAAGTTTGGCTTCTAGGGTTAAGATTGATTTTGATTGGCTCAAAATACTTCCTCATTAGGCCAGTATAGTCAGAATCACAAAAAGATTAGTTTTACCCTATTGGGTCTATTCTGCTTTTTCAGAAGCTGTTTTGGGAGATCCAAGGTCATCAATGGAGGTCAGTCAGCTACCAGGTATTAGAATCAAACGTTCAAGCGTCAAACATAATCTGTCAACGGCGAGCATGCACGAAAAACGGAGAAAGGAGAGAGGAATTGAAAAAAGTTGAAAAATGCGAAAATTTGTCTAAGGCTGGAGAAGTTAGGCACCCCTGCTCAGTTTGGACGCGCAAACTTGAATGCCTTAGAAATTTTTTCTGTTTCTGGCAGCCGAGACAAGGAAGGCACGTCAAACGAGGGAAGTTGAAAATTGCTAAAAATTGGCTAAGTCTGCTCAGCATGGGCGCCCTTGGAGAAGAAGGGCGCCCATCTTTTTGGAAGGTTAGATGATGGAGTCAGAGGTTGGATTCCCCAGGCAACGTTGTTTAGTTTCTCGTCAGTTTCGCAGCGGATGTCTCTGTCAGCTCGTCAGATCACCCAGCTGCTGGCAAATCCAAATCAAACAAAGGTCGCGAAGAGGGATGTTTTAGAAATCTGAAGGTGAAAAACAGTAAAATTGGCTAAGTCTAGTGAATTTGGATGCCTTTGGAGAAGAAAGGCGCCCAAGTTTTTGAGGGGTTGAATGAATCAATTTGCAGAAGGTGCCTCTAACATAACTTCGTCAGACTTGATCAAGCTTTCCAACGCAATCATCAGCACGTCTGTCGAAGCTGGCAGTCATTAGATATCGAAGCTGAATAGGGGAGAAAAGTAAGTGGAATGACAAACGTTAGAAGCAACAGTGAAAAAACTCAGAATAAAAACTCTCTGGAGGAGATGGGTGCTCCTGAAGGAGAAGGGCGCCTAGGGTTTAGAGCCTTTAAATGATAGTTTCCAGAGATGAAGCATCCAGGAGACCCCTTCCAAAATCTTCTTAGCTATCCAGTGAACCTGACAGCTAGTCAATCTGATCAGTACAACGCCCGGTATCATAAATCCATCTGAAGGTCAGAAGACAAGCAAAGTTTGAAGATCACAAAAATGGCAACACTGGAGAAAGTGGGCGCCCCAGGGGGAGATAGGCACCCGACAATTTGAAGGGTCAAACGAAGTTTTTGTCAGAAGATGTCTCCAGAACAATGTCGTCAGATTCGATCAGGCTCCTTGATGAAACTTTCAGTTCGTCCGTCGGATCAATCTGGAAGCCGGGAGACAAGATCAAACTAGGGTGGAAAATTGAGGAGAAGTTGAAAATAGTAAAAAAAATGGTTAAGTCTGGAGAGACTGGGCACCTTGTAATGTCCCCATTTTCGTGAGCATTAGAGTTTGTAAGGATTAGCCTATCACTTGACCCTCATAGGCTAACAATTATGGATAGGGGGTCTTCTGTGGCAGTTACCCGATGACTAGAGACATTACTCCTCAGCTGGATTCAAGTTTTGGCCTTTGCACAAGTTATTTGACTTAGATTGGCACACTTACTATTTATAGTAAGTTACTATTTTGGGAGAGTCAGGGTTCCTATTAATAGAAAGACACCTGAGCAGAGCATATTGGCAGTGTCGACCTTGATTGGGCCTTTGCAGCTGTTTCTAGACTTAGTTTCACATACTTACTATTTATAGTAAGTCACTGTTCAGGGTTTCTATTTTTAGACGGGCATCCGATCACATGGAGAATAGGGAGAGTTGACTCCTGGCTCAGACGGCTTAGCAATCAGACAAGTACATCAAGAGATATTAAAGTTTAGTGACTTAAGTGATTTATTTAATATTTTAATATTATTATAAAGTTATAAAGTAACTTTAATATAATAAAGTCACTTTAATATATTAAAGTGTGTTAAGTGAATAATTTAATGTGGGAATAAATCTTTTATCCCACATCAGCCAGGAGGGTGTTTGAGCTCTCCTAAGGAAAGAATAAAAAGAGAGGTAGGAGCTCATTCTCGGTATCCAGTTGATGAATATTATTTTGATTGATTTTTATTGTGGAGCCTAGGGCTTTCGCAGTTTTTCTTCTTTGATCATAGGAAACGAAAACTTCCTATTGATTGCATAACTGAGGGAGTGAAATATCTCTTGAAGGGCTGCACTATTGGAGGAAGGTATCTCAGCCTTTCTATTTGTGCTTTCTTGCTGGCCAGGAGCCAAGTTGCTGAGGACATCTTGCATATCAGTTAGGAGTTCATTGGTAGAGGTAGTGTTGCATTAATTGAGTGCATTGGAGGCATTTTGGAAGGAGTAGAAGGTCTGAAAGTGGGTATTGGCAAAGTCCGAAACAAAATTTACAGTCACAGGAGCTGCCATTAGAGAACCACGTTTTTGTTCATGAAGGCCACATATGCCATCGAATTCACTTCCTAATTGGGGCGCTCAACTCCTTAGACCTTGGCAATGATGTTTGATACTTGCTAGGGCAGAATGGAGCTGATAATAATTTATTTTCTGAGGTCTGCTAAAATAGGGGCGATTTTGGCTAGGGAGCACAAATAAATTCTTAGAAAATTCATACACTTGTCTTGGCTTATGGGTATTGGAGCAATCGATTTCTAGAGGATGGACAATGGTGTTTGGTGATTAAAATTGAAGGTTGCAGCTGTTATTTATTTTATTTTGGAGTCTGAAAGTCACAACAGGGGCGGCTGGGTCTGAGGTTCGATTTGGCATCAAGAGGTCATCATCATTCAAGATATTGCTTGCTTCCTCATCATTGACATTGGGCGACTTCATATACCAGGTTCCTTGTAATTTGAATGCCATTTCATGACATTTAGTTACATTTTAGAAGGCACTGCTGTAGGTGATAAGTTATATCAGATTCAAGCATTTTTTATCATATGTATGTAAGCCAAGAGTCTTGGCATTTCATCTCATTGTCATTGTAGGAGGATGGCATTATCAATAATATACTTGAACTTGGGAGTTCTCTATTTGAATATAATATGCAATGTGTAAGAGGATGTATGCCAACTGTTTGACAAAATGTCTTAAGGCTGTAGCTGCATATTTAGTTCATGTAACTTCATCTATTGCATTTGAAAAGACAAAAAGAAATTTGCATTGCATCTAGGACATTATCTAATCATCATAGAAGTCATTTGCAAGCATTATATGCATTGGATATCATCTAAAAACATTTAGATCTGACTGAAACACTCAGTCCAACAAACCACAACTTTGCAATCAAATTGTTTGATAAAATTACAAAGCTACAAATTGGGGCAAATTGAGATCAGTTGAGCTCGGCTCATCACACGCCTCACCTCAAGAAGGGCGCCCAACTTGCAATGCCTTGTGAATTTTTTGAAAAGTTCAAAGAAGGAAAAAATGCCTAAGTTCATTGCATGAACTTAAATTAGGGTTTTCAAAGAATTAGGGTTTGAGAGCTGTTTCTCAAGATAAAAACTTATTTGAAGGCATCTTTGTGTTTTATTTTTCATATTTTCTTGCAGGTGGCTTCAAAGAGAGATAGAGCAGCAACTTCAAACGTATATTTTCAAGATTCAAGAACATAAACTTGCTGGTTTTTCATAAATTTTTTAGATCAGCTCTCAAATAAGGCTTGCTTTTTCATATTTCTTCATCCAGAACATCAAATTTGTGAAGAGGGATGCCAGTGTTTTCAATTTTCAGCAAACTGGTCTATATTTGTTCTATCTTCTGGACAATTTTGAAGGATTTTTTGAAGGTTGCAGCAGCTGCTTTTTATTTTCATGTCAGAGAAAACTTCAAAATTTTCAATTTCTAATCTTCTGGGTCTATTTCAAACCTTCTTCTGCACAAAACCCATATCATAGCTTTTTCAGAGAAACTTAAAGTGGTTGCTTTTTCAGTCAGAAGCCAGAGTTTTCAACATCTGATCAATTGGGTTCATCCAGAATATGCTCATGAACAATACCTAGATGCCAGTTTTTTCTGCTTTTTTTTCGGAGAAAATTAGGGTTTGTTGCTTTCAGTCTTCACTCTAAATTTTCAAAAATGAATGATCTAGGTTGGCTTGTAATGAAATTCTAATCAAAACCCATATCTCAGAAAAATTTCCAAAAATTCATCCGTTTGACGAAGAAAAATCAGCAAACTAAAATTAGAAGGTTGTGGAAAACTTTTCAGAACCTAGGCGTGTTCATAGTTAATCTTCGAGTTTTGCAGAATGGAGTACATCCCTACAGAGTTTAAGACCAAATCAGCACTGTACCATGATTTCATAGAAACAGCCGAGACTGACTTACACCATATCAAGCCAGTATTCAATCTGCGTCCTTTGGAAGATGCAGACAATATTACCATCAGGCATCTTGGCCATTCAGGTCTTCTCACAGCAGCATCCATACTTTTTTCAGTACAAAGCTTGGAATTCATAATTGCTTGTATCAAGCATTATAATCCTACTACAAGGGAAATCCAGTCTATAGATGGAAGAATCATATGTAGCTTAAAGCCGGACATGATTGAGAAATGCTTCTCAATTCCACCATGGCCTGGGAGTGTTACCATCAACATAGAAGAATGTGAAAGGATATGGAAAGAGCACCAAGAAAAGTATAGCAAGAAGATCGCACACAGGTGGCTGAAACAAAAGCACAGTACATTGCCAAAGAACATCGGGAGATGAGAGTTCAAGGATGAATTTGCCATAATAATAACCTTACTCAACCGAATTACTGGTCAAGCGGATGCAACAAAGTTTTAGCCTTGGATGTTCTATGTGATACCTCACATCATGAAGAAGACAGAGTTCTATGACTGGCCTGCATTTATCAATGATTGCCTTCATCATCAAATAACTGAATATTTCAATAGACATGCATTCCACATGATCTCCTACCTAGTCTACTTGGTTGCCTTTCAAGGCAAATTCAGAGGGTTAAACATAGAGGGTTCTTTAAATGTACAACATGTTTATAAATACTACACTCAATTGGAGTTCACTGCGGCATCACATCACTACAAAAGAGTGAACGAGGCATTCCTAATATATACAGTTTGTGACCTGGACAATGGGCTACATATACGCATTTCATCTATTGCCAGGGCAGCAATGTCAGAATGGGCGGATTGGTTTATTCAGTTTGCTAGTTTCACTTACCTAAGGGTTTATGGCTATTCAGGTGCTCCTCTTATGTTACCAAGGTATCCATCAGATGAAGTTTTGTGTATGGAGTTTCTAAGGCAAGTATCAGATGTTCACACCCGCTTGCGAAACAAAAAGAAACCTGCCTTCAACTTCCCTTTTGAAATGGGAATATATAGGTGTAGATCATCCATAGATGCTAAAATAATGGGTAATGAGTTAGATAAACTTGGTCTCAAGCCTTTCAGCGAGAGACGATCTTATGATCCCCATGGTGTCTATGCAGCTCGACTTGGTCAAAACTAGGCTCATGTGCCCGCACTTGAGGATTTTTGGGCTACTTGCAGACATGAGTTCGAGGTGCGAAGGCGAAACAATAGTAGACTCACCCTTCATCAAATGAAAGGCTGTTTATCCGAAGACATTGAAGGGTTATTTGATGATGACAAGGATGTAATTCTCCCAGCCTATATTAGAAATCAGATTGAGCAACAACCCCTTCTGCAGGTCAATTGGGCCAATAAAGAATGCCTCACAGTGGAAGAAAGGACTCGTCAGGTTGTTGATTACAGCAAGACCTTCTTGACACTCAAAAGAATGAAATCAATTCCAGTAGCAGAGCCGCCAAGGGTTCATCCATTGCTTCCTTCTTCTTCTAAAGCTCAGTCAAAGACAAAAGGAAAAGGTCAAGAAGTTGTGAAGGGTAGTAGGTCTACAAAGAGTGCAAAGAAGAGGTTGGACTACAGAGGGATTGTCATCCAGGAGCAGCCTACAGCTGAAATAGAAGCTCCTCCACATGAGCCCATACCTCAAGAGGAAACAAAAGATGTGCCTTTGATACAAGACCCTTTGCCATCTCCGAGGTCTTCACCAATTCACATTGATTTGGAAGACGAGGAGAAAGAGGCCGATGTTGCAGTTATTCCTCCCATGGATGTTAGTAGAGATACCACATCTTGGCTTGAGAGCTCCTTGGGAAGGACAAGAAGAAGGCCTTCTTATCAGGTAAATGTTGATGATCTCAACGTATATCAGGAAGCACCCAAGAAGAAGGCAAAGAAACAAATCCACTTTGAGAGAAATCTTGATGGTGAAATGGTTATGGAAACAGCTATGCCTCTTGAAGATAGAATCAGGGATGAGGTGGATGTTGATGATTTTATAATGGTCAAAGCAATCCTCGGTAAAAGTACCAGACATGCTGACATGAGTTTGTTCAAGATGGTAACTGAAAATATTCAAGAAAGAGTGCAAAAGGATGGAGAAGACAAGGCAGCATTCAAGGCTGAAAATCGTCAACTCCGGTTGTATATATCTAATCCCATTCATGGCACCTCACAAACAACACAGTTGCTGCCCCAAGTTTTAGAGACACCAGCTGATCAACAACAGTTGAGGCAGTTGGTTATTTGTGGAAAATAAACTCAAGAATGGATTGAAGAGTTCATTATCAGAGGAAAAGAGATTCTAGCACAGGTCTTCCAGCTGAGATACAAGGCTCATGACTTACGTCAAGGTATCCAGGATTTTGAGCAGTTGATAGCCGAGTTCAAGCCTATGCATGAAATCATAATTGCAGATTTAGATATGGCTTGCGACTCTACAATGGCAAGAGAACACAAAAGATAGATCTTGGAGTGGAAAGAAGGTCACCTTTTCAAGGTTAATACATATGTGAGAATATCTGAGGAGTTTGCTGTGTATAAGCAAAGAGTTATTGATACTCTTAAGTTCATCAGAGAATTTGTTGCAGCAATTCCTTGTCAGTATTGCCTTGAAGATAGTTCATACATTGGGCTTGACATAGTCCAAGCAGAGTTTCAGAGTATCATGCATGGCAGCAATGGCAATGTTGGAAGAATGAAGACGATTTCTATGATGTCAGCAAAGTTCGAGAAAGCAGCCAATGAGGGTGAAGATTTCCTAAGATCTATTGCAGATGATGAGGAAATCTTGGAAAAGCGACATTTTGTTATTAATAGTATTGGCACTCCCACCAAGGATGAAGTTGCCCGCATTTTAGCAGATGTGATTGAGATTTAAATCAACTTTCTTCTAGAAGCTTCTTCCTAGATTTCTTTCTATTCTTGTCATGATTCTTATCCATTCTTTGAGGATAGAAAGAAAACGATTGTAATGAGTTGGCATTTTCTATTTTTAGATGCTTTCTAGGTTTTAGATGTTTTATTTTTTCTAGGATTAGAAATAAAGCTTGCATGTTGGCAAGTAGTAGTTGTAGAAGCAAGGAGATTTTAGGGTTCCCTACTCCTCTGCTTGTGTATAAATAAGAGCAGTGTTTGCTCATTTTAGTTTAATCGTGCTTGTGATAACAAAATTGCTGAGCCTATGCCTTCATGTTTGTTATCGATTAGTGTCAGTTCACTTTGTGTAAAAAGCAAGTTTGCATGCCTCCTTAGCTGCAAATCCTTGTTTAGTGCATGTGTTTTGTGTCAATCGTAATCTGGTTTGATCGCATGTTGCAAGTATTTTGCTACAACTTGTTGTCCCGGAATTGTAATCTTTGTGCTCGAAGTGTGAGAAAATAAAGTCTTGAGCTTGCTTTGCTGCCTCGATATAAAGTCTCATATTTCCGTTTATTGTGTAATACTTATATGATCTCGTTTTTCAGCCTGCATTGAAATTTAGTAGATGTATGTTGAGAAAAGTTTATTTAAGTATCTTTGTCAGAAAATCGATCTCGTCCATTTCTAACTCTCTTGCTCTGCGTTTACTTGAGAGGCTAGAAACGTCAATAGCGTAAGTTAGTTGTAGTTGTTAAGTTTCATTAAAAGGAAAACTTCAGCTACAACATCTAGAGTTCTATACCTTGTGTTTTCGCAGCTGAATCAAAAAGATAGGCAAAAATTAGTTTAGTTTACTTTCTTTATGCAACTTAGCAAAAGAAGGAGCTTCCCCTCGTAATTCGAAGAGCAGTTTACTGCATATAGCTGTTCGTTTCCAAAACGCATTCCACAGGTGCGATTTGAAACGCCAACATTACTAAAAATAGTAAGTTGTCAGAATTCAGTGAAAATTGACTGGGATCCTGCTTGAAGCCTCTTGATTGTAGTGCCAAGCTCAGATTTCAATTTGCCAACTTGATTTGGCCTCAAACAATTCTGAAGAATGAAAACCCTAATTCATCAAAATGTGCTCCAGACTTAACCGAAATTTCCAATTAGGTCCAAGATAGGGACATCCCTAGAAGGACAAAAAGAACAGAGAGAGAGAGACGCAAAACCAAAGCCAAAAGACCAAAATGGAGCAAAAATAAGGGGGCTACCCATTTTGAATGGGTTGATGTGTGAAAAGGTCACAACACTGCCTCCATCGGTCCCAAGAGGAAAACCCCTCCTATGGAAAGCCAATTTAAAAATGCTCCTAGACCAAAGGTCCAAAACCCCCTTCAAAAAAGAAGAAAGGTGGAGCGGCAAATGCCCAGTCTAAGGTGGTTGCTAGGCTGTGTGATTTAAAAAATGCACCTACCAAGAAGGATAGCAAAACTGTTGGCAAAAACCAAAGGTAAGAAGGAGGCTCCGTGCCAGGTTGAGATGCCGACTTTGGACAGTGAGGAAAAGAGCATTGAGGACCGTGACTCTAAAGGGGATACTGTTGTGGCGGCTATTGTGGATGTGGGGATGGAACAAACCAACGTTAGGAGGTCCCATAGGCTGGCTAAAAGCAAGATGGAGATGCTGGTGGATGAGATCCAGCAGCTCGGAGGATACTGGCGGCAAAGACGGGTGGACTAGCGGCAAAGAGGAGTGCAATAAGGATGTTGTTGAGGAAACATAGGCTTTTGTTGAAGGACCCCAACCAATTCTCGGATATGAACAAAATGATCAATGCGGACTCCACCACCTAGTCTTCGGGCCCGATGGCTAGTGAGGAAGAGACTATTAAGAGGACAAATGACATGACAAAGGACTTCAACAAGTTGCACGCGTGGGTGGAAAAATTGGAACATAAGTTCACTCAGTTGACACGATTCACCATTAAGATCATTCATAGGTTTGCAACCACTCTCTCGGAGGTTCTCAAGGAAGAGGTGGAGAAGGAAAAAGCGGGAGAGGGACCTAATTGGGTGGGTGAGGATGTGCTAAATCTTCTCTTTGAGAAGTGGGATGGGAATACTATGTAATGTGTGGGTCTGTGTTTTGGGCTGTTGGTTCTTTCTCTGCTGTCGGTCTGCTGTTCCTATTTCTTATGTTTTCTGCTGTTGCCGGTCTTTTGATGTAACTATGGACTTTGTCTCTTTTTGGCCTCTTGGGCTTGTTGTGTAAAGGGTACTGCACCCTGTAAATGCAACTTACCTTATCAAAAACTCACATTATGTAGCAAAATAGAATTAACAATAGAATGTCAAGATTTTAAATGGCTATGATTTTGAAGATTCCCAAATCCTATGTAGCCTCACACAAACTTAGAATGATGAATGCACAACAAAAAAAATTCTCATGATCATGTTTGAGTGGAAACAAATAGACAAAATTACACAGCCAAATCAATAAAAGACAGCACAATCATGAAGCAAGCTCGATCCTCTTTGTTTGCTATCCATCGGTCTCTCTAGCTGCTTCTTTCTTCGACGCCAACCTCCCTTTAATTGCCTTGTCTCCACGCCAGCAATCTGATATCTCTCCTTCCTGTGCTAACGTCGGCCACATCTTCTTCACGTTAAAATCTGCTCTCACCTCTTGCCAAAATAGTCACTCCCCCTTCCACATTAAAGTTGTTTTGCTCTATTATCTGCACCCCAAACTTCTCTAACTGACTCCCATGTTGAAAAAAATTAGTTCTTGATAACTGAAAATGGTAACTTCATAAATGTTTCTTTTTACCTTCTTGTCCTTATTTGCCAGCGTGGATGGGTGATTATGCATTTGTTTAAGTTCATTTTTGCCTTCCATAACAATCACGCCCCTTAGTACGAGCTCAATCCAAAATTTGCAAACAAACACCAAAATTGAGACTGCAGGTCGATGCTCTTGCATCAAGCTCCCCAGGAGACAAAAGAAAGCATGTGCTTCTGCACATGAGGTCATCATTAGAATTATTCCTTGCTGTTCTTTTTCTTTCGCTTCTTCCAACATCGCTTTGGAACAACTGCTTCTTCATTTTCAGTCGCACCTTCTTTTTGCTCTTCCTTCTTCAATCCTTCATCATATCTTGTTTTTGCTTCCCACTCTTGCTTTCCATTGCTCTTGGTCAACTCCTTCTTTGGATCCACTCCATACTTATATTTGTTCATTCAGAGTTTTTCAATTTGCTTTTGTTTGTTTTCCTTTTTCTTTTTGTATCTTCTCCTTCTTATGTCTTTTTCATCTACAAGCCTCCAAAATTCCATCTCACGTTCATATATATCATTGTCACTATTTGGTTCTACATCCTTTTCATCTTCTTCTCCTAAACTCTTCCCTTCAACAATTTCATTCAAAGATTCAAACGCATCATTATTTAAATCATCGAAATCAACTTGCTTACCTTTCACCTTGCATGTGTTCTCAATGAGAACTTTCTTCACCTCTTCCGGTGCACGTTGCTCACCTGGCAACTCCTTGCTATCCAAACCTCTTTCATCTTCTCTTTTCAAGGCAGCCATATTTTGCCTTCTTCTTTTCTTAACGATCATCTTCACAAGCCACTTCAACTTCTTTTTCAATGGCCAACACCAACCATATTCTTGGCTTTTTCCCTCAAGCCATTGCTTACACTTCTCTAAATCTCTTGTCAACTCTGCCATTTTTTTATCCCACTTTGAATTTTGCTTCTTCACATTCATTTTCATTTTCCCTTTCTTCCCGAGGCTTTCTTTTATGGCATACTGCTGCATCTTTTATATTTCTTCTTGGCCTCTTCTCGATACCTCACCTAGGGCTTCTCTCCTTTTCCTTTGCCCAGTCTTTTGGTACCCAAGATCTTTTCATTAACATGTCAAACTTTAACACACATACTTGTCCAAAATCCTATGGGCATAACTGACTTCCCCTTCCCAGACCTTTTAGGTTCTGATACCAAAATGATGGAACACACACATTCCCATACACATGCTCTAATACCATAATGATGAAACACATCTACACATACACACTCTAATACCAAAATGATGGAACCCACACATTCCCATACACATGCTCTGATACCATAATGAGGAAACACATCTACACATATACACTTTGATACCAAAAATTGATAACAACAGTTAAATCCAAAATCAAATTTGTCTTTCTTTTGCTTTCTTACTGCCTTCAGAAACTACAACTGGCAAGGTGCTGGCAGAGGTTGCAAAACCAAAGTCCCAATTCTACCTTACCTTTGTTATACTATGGTCATTAAAATGAATAACATCACATTATGCAGCAAAATAAAATTAACAACAGAATGTCAAGATTTTAAATGGCTATGATTTTGAAGCTTCCCAAATCCTACGTAGCCTCATAGAGACTTAGAATGATGAATGCACAACAAAAAAAAATTCTCATGATCACGTTTGAGTGGAAACAAATAGACAAAATTACACAGCCAAATCAATAAAAGACAGCACAATCATGAAGCAAGCTCGATCCTCTTTGTTTGCTACCCATCGGTCCCTCTAGTTGCTTCTTTCTTCTACGCCAACCTCCCTTTAACTGCCTTGTCTCCATGCCAGCAATCTGATATCTCTACTTCCTACGCTAACCTCAGCTACCTCTCCTTCACGTTAAAATCTGTTCTCACCTCCTGCCAAAACAGCCACTCCCCCTTCCACGTGAAAGTTGTTTACCTCTATTATCTGCACCCCAAACTTCTCTAACTGACTCCCACATTGAAAAAAAAAGTTCTTGATAACTGAAAATGGTAACTTCATAACTGTTTCTTTTTACCTTCTTGTCCTTATCTGCCAGCGTGGATGGGTGATTATGCATTTTTTTAAGTTCATTTTTGCCTTACATAACAATCACCGCCCCTTATTACCAGCTCAATCCAAAATTTGCAAACAAACACCAAAATTGAGACTGCAGGTCGATGCTCCTGCATCAGCCACTCAATCAAATAGCAAATATCTCCAACCATAGCCAATATCTAG
>CM021102.1:598576054-598629359 GCA_007115665.2 Sequoiadendron giganteum | reverse complement strand
AAAAAAGTTCTTGATAACTGAAAATGGTAACTTCATAACTGTTTCTTTTTACCTTCTTGTCCTTATCTGCCAGCGTGGATGGGTGATTATGCATTTTTTTAAGTTCATTTTTGCCTTACATAACAATCACCGCCCCTTATTACCAGCTCAATCCAAAATTTGCAAACAAACACCAAAATTGAGACTGCAGGTCGATGCTCCTGCATCAGCCACTCAATCAAATAGCAAATATCTCCAACCATAGCCAATATCTAGTTCTAATATGATCAATGCTTTATAAAAATCTTAGCCAATATTTAGTATGCAATATAAACTTCTGAAATATACACACTTCAATGATATTCTAGAAATTGTAGCAATCTGTGTGGTAAGGAAACATTGAAGTGACAATGCTACAATTGTAACACCATAAACTAAGGCTCAACATAAACCTTTTTCTAATCACCTAGATTAATCAAATGCTATGATTTATAATGGGTGCAATTGTATGAATTAATACCAATATCAACCCTACATGCTCAATACAATCTGATCATAGTGTTCTAATATGCAAACACCATATTTTATGCAACATGCAACCTTAATGTATGCTCCTCAGTATGACGACCAATCGTGATTATAACAGCAATCAGTATTTCACTAAGGAAATGCTGATTTGCTTTATGCAGATATCACAATCATTAGTAAATAATCACTTCAAATAGTTGTGAAGCAGGAAGCGCCAATATGTAATACACAACAATCCCTTTTGACTGAGATCAGTTGCAGCCAATGACGGCAGTCAAAGTATACCTTGCAGATTTACCAAGATAAGTGGCCAGCCAATACTCAACAATTCCCTTTTCAAGTTCACAGCTGCTAGTGTAGTATGCTGCACATCATTTAGCAACACCTAACCTTGGGAAACACCTTATGGAAGATGTTGATTTCTACGATCAATCCCTTTTGTGATGCGGCAACTTATTATATGTAATTTCCACAATGGTGTGGGTAACTCACAAGAGTGTAATAAACTCTCATCCAAAATAATACAATTGTCTGTTGCAACAGAAATAATAAGAAACAGAGATCTGCAAAAATCCTTATTAATTTGGAAATATCTTCAAACCCCAACTATAGCTGAATAGCCACAACCAAACTAAAAATTTGGAAATTCTTCAATCTTCAACAAAAATCTTTAGGTCTTCAATGCGCTCCAGAAATGTTTACCCTTCTGTACAAATGGCATGCAACTATAAATCTCAAGGTCTTCAAAAACATTCACCAACCTTTGAAACTTGGTCCAAAAATATTTGATTTGATGTCATGGTGTAATTTTCTTACAAATATGAATTGAACAATTGTAATCAATAAGTTCAAATGCTATCCTTCGGTAGAATCGCTATAATGTATATGAAGATTTTCATCCTCAATTCAATTATGGAAAACCAGGAGGCTTTTGTACTCCCAAGATCTCCAAAACAATGAAGGGTCTTCATCCTTGGATGCAAACTTTAACACAAAGCTCAAATTCTGAAAATTGAATGACAAAGTGATGAGAAAACATCATATCCAAATGAAGCCAAGTGCCCTCCTTTTTTAGTGCTTCAATTGGGTCCTTCGGACCAATTTCCTTAAGTATTAATAAATACTTTTTATTTTATTTCATTTTATTTTAAATATTTAAAAATCATTTTATTTTTATTAGTGTTAGAAACACTTTTTATTTTAATAATAACATTATTTAAGTTGTCCCATAAATTAAAAATTACTGGGCCTAACTTGAATAGTATTAAAATTTATTTTCTTTTCTTTAACCTTTAGCTTATGGGAAATGAGGACAAGCTAGAGGTCTTCTGCATGATTCTATTCCCGAAAAGGGGACATGACTGTAAATTTGTAAGCATACACACAATTTCAATAGAGATGAGGGCTTAAGGTTAAGACATCCATGGAAACCCACTATATAATATTCTGACCAAATTTTTATACCAATTTTTTTTGCAAATTTCACAAGTTTTGGTGCACTGCCATTTCATCAAACAATTTGTATTAAACTGGTTTGAGTTGGTTTTCAACTTGTTTTGAATTGATATTTTGAATAATCAACATAGTATTAATGTCCAAATCTCACATATTGAAATCAGCTTCATTTACACAAAATATTGCATAAAATAATCACAATGTATTTCACAATAACTCTTGGTATTTCTGTTACAAAAGGATATATTTATAGAATTATATACAACAATTCAAATCTCAAATATTATATATCAAATGGCTGATGTGGAGGTACAATCAACATCTCTGAATTCATTCTTCTCATTCAAAAAAGTTTGGGACATTCAAGGGGGAGAAGCTTTTTGCTGCTTCGTGGATTTCAGAAAAGCCTTTGACACTGTGCCTAGGGACAAACTTTGGAATAGAATGGAGGAACTTGGGATTCCTAATGAATTTAGAATAGTAGTGCATAAACTGTATGAGCAGGGTAGAGCTAAAATCATAACCAAAGATGGTATGTCTAAGTGCTTTTGTAGTGACATTGGAGTCAAACAGGGGTGTCCCCTGTCTCCCACTTTGTTTGGTCTATATATTGTCATGTCCCCGAAATTGTAATACCAAATATGAAACATTGAAATACAAATAACAAAATGTATATTAGGAAAAAAATATAAAAAACAATATTAGCAATTTAATATTATTATAATTGTAATTATCCTAAGTTACCGGTTCGGGTTCGGGGACGGGTTCGGGTATGAGAACCCGGTATGTGGGTACGTGAAATTATTTTTAGGGGTTTGGGTATGTATGGGTACGTGTGTGTATATATATATATATATATATATATATATATATATGTATTATATATACAAAAAAATAAGAGAAATATACAGAATTGTAAAACTAAATCATTTCATAGTATGATACTTGATTATTGATCAATGCCAAATGCCAAAGATAAATATTAAATACCAATTGATAGTTGAAAAATATTCAAATACGCCATATCAATGATATCATATACGTCTATGTTCATGATTCCAATGGAATTATGGAAATCATCACAATTTGAATTACTGAATTACAAAATGTAGTTCATGAAAGTTGAAACATGATTCAATGTTCATCAATCATCAAAAGGATTATCAAAAAAATCATTGTGACTTGGATTTTCAGCAGCTTCAACTTCAAGATCATCATCATTTGAACCCAAAGCAGTTCCACTTCCAGCACCATGTAGTATGTCATGATCATCATTATCATGCACATCATCCATAGTGGCTCTAGCAAGATCCTGAATGGTTGCATCCAAGTCAGCAGACTCGGGTGCTACATCCCAAAGCTTCGCTGCCCCCTGCTTGTGTTGAGGCTCCTTACGTGACAAAAAACGCAAATTGGAATGAATAAACACCAAGTCTTCAGCTCTTTTTGCAGCCAACCGGTTATGCTTCACTAAGTGGATAAAGGAGTATGTACTCCAATTTCGTTCAGCGGCAGAAGAGCTTGCAACCTAGAGAGAAAACCAACAAAATAAAAAATAAAAAATGCAAGATAAATTCAAGAATGTTAAGTGTTAAATTCTACAATACAAATGGCAAAAAAAAAAACTTACTTGTGAGAGGATTTTGATTGCAAGAGGTTGGAGGTACATATAATCTTGACCATGGAGGTACCACCATGTAATAGCATCCATTTTGTATTGGTCTTTGACAACAAAAGGGGTAAGATTTTTTCTTGAGATAAACATTCCAAACTCTTTCATAACACTTGTTTGCACTTCTGGATTAGTGAAGAGTCTATTAAATGCCCTTTTATACCCTCTAGCAACTTCAGAATCTCTATATGGCGGTATTCTGCCTGGGATAGAAAGTACTTCTGTGGTATAGTACCTTGGAGATAGGGCATATGCAATGAGGTGCAATGGTGTTGTCATCTTGTTCCAACGATGAAGAATGATTGCTTTTACCCTTTTGTAAAAGGTTTCTTTAGGATCATTCTCTCTTTTGTATTTCAATTTTTATTTTCTCCAACATTGTGTCCATACTATCATAGACATCCCCCAAGCATGGTTCATCTGTATCAGCAAACCGAAGCATAGACATGATGGGTTCGGTGAACTCGAATACATAATTCACACGATCCCACCAATCATCATCCAAGATCAATGCCTTGACCTTTTGGGCCCTCTCTGAATTTGATTGCTTCCATATACCCCATTGGTTGCTAATAACCATTTGACTCAATGCCTCTTTCACCTTCACAAGTCATCTTAGAACAATTGTGTGAGATGCAAATTGGGTCTCAGCAACCTAAGAAATGTTAATAGTAAGTTAATAACACATCTAAAATATGTAAATTACTAAATAAGTAAAAAAAACATTTTATTCAATTATGTAAAACATGACATAAATGAAACTAAATAAATTAAATTTACCTTCAACAATTCCAATCTTGAATTCTTTTTTTAAAATTGGTTGTGACATATGGTGGTTTGTCACAAACATCTGGATCTCCTCAGCCTCCTGGTATATTTCTTTCACCCACTCTATTTGGTTGCCAATTGCTTGCATCACCAAATTGAGGGAGTGTATGGTGCAAGGTGTCCAACAGATGTGCTCATATGTAGCCTCTACCAAAGCACCTGCAGCCTTGCAAAATTTTGCATTGTCCGTAACTACTTGGACAACATTTTCACTACCCACCATCTCTATGGAGTCAATTAGAATCTTGGAAATGAACTCCGCATCTTTCACTTCCCCTTCACAGTCAACCACCCTCAAAAACATTGCCCCCTTGGGGGACACTGCAGTAACATTGATCAATGGACGGTTTTTGCAATCTTTCCATCCATCGGAAACAATAGATACACCTGTTTCACTCCAAGAATCTCTAATTGGTTTTAGTTGGGCCTCTATAGATTTCTTCTCTTTTTGCAATAAGGTGTTATGCACTTTTTCATACCCAGGACTTGTGAAACCGGGAGGTGCACTATTTATTGCTGACACCATGTCCCGCCAATATAGTGATCTCACCAAGTTGAATGGAAGACCATTGGCATAGAGGCAACGTGCAATTTTTTCTTCAACAATATCTCTTGCCTCCATTTTAAATGCCCACTCCAATGGACCTCTCTTGCGGGTGGTGATTTGTTGTTCATCTTCATCTTTCTCTTCCGTAGAGGGCATAGACAAGAAGGGATGTCTAGAGGCCCTAACTGTCTGAGAGGGTAATGTTGGTGTTTTTTTCTTTTTGGAAGAATAACCACTTTGTTTTCCTTTTGCAATCAATTTGTCAGCATCTTCTTGTTTTTTTATAAATCCTGCTATTTTTACAACAGACAACCCCTTCTTATTTGGGCCCTCACACATATTAATCCCTTTACCACTAGGGCCCATAAAATGAAGTTTCACTTGGTAATAGGAGCTATTATATTGTGCATTACAAAAATTACACTTCCAAACAAACCCCCCACCTCTAGAAAGTTGTGAAATTCTTGTGGTATGTCTCCATAAAGGAGATGCTTTATCAATTTTGTAATTTTGACTTCCTTCCCCACCCATTGAACTTTGACTGCTGGCCATTGTTGTAATCTTAAAAAGAAAATGAAAAAAAAAACATACTTCAAAAGCTTCTTCACAAACTTGAAAAAATCCATCAAAAAACTTGAAAAAATTCATCAAAAGACTAAAGAATAGGGTTTAAATGCATACCTTAAACACTTAAATCTCCTTTGTGGAAGCTATTTGGCACTCCACAATCGATCTCCTTCGAATACAATCACCTCCCTTCAAAATGCCATGATGGAGAGAAAATATGGTGAGAGCAAAATGAGAGGTAAAAATGAAATGTTTGAGTGTTAAAAGGCCTCATATTGGGGTGTTTTAGGGTTAGGAGAAAAAAATAAAAAATAAAAATGTATTTGATAAGTTTTTGGGTCCACTTTTTAAGTGTTGGGTTGTGGGTTCTCCTGGGTTCGCCCGGGTTTGTCGGTGATACACCCGGGTCCGTGCACCACAGTGTTGGGTTTGTGCTAGGTGTGCACAGTGTGCACACCCAACACTGTGGGTTCGCCCAGGTGCGCACACCTGCGCACTTGGACGAACCCATAGTGCTGGGCGCGCACCCAGCACGAACCCACAGGCGAACCCGAACCGGGTTCGAGGCCTGTGGGTACGAACCCTGCAACTTAGTAGTTATCGTAAGATAATATTATAATTATAATCAGCAAATATAAGTCTATATATATATATATATATATATATATATATATTGCAATTCAAACAATATTATAATTTTAATTATCTTGGATAATATTATCATACCATTATCATAACTCATAAATATTATTTATTATAATATCATAATAATGAAAATAAAAAATAATATTAGTTAAATGTGGTTATGCCTTAGTTAACTCTAAATGCACGAATTCCTAATGAAACCATGCTTAGAGAATAAATAAGTAAATCTTCAAAGGCATCGATTAAAAGAGAGGTTAATAGCAAATAAATAAAGACTAATGCAGCGATTCCTAAACATCCTTAAGTCAGTGGTTCCCAATAGAAGTTTAAATACAGCGATTATTGCATATGAAACAATCCATTTAGAATAGTCTAAAAACAATGATTGAACAAGAGGACACGTCCCTATCAATACCTTTCAGCCTATCAGGTATTTAGGACAAATGGTTCTCAAGAACAAGGGGGAAATCAGGAAATAGATAAGAATAACACAGCCCAAGAAATCCTTTAATTTCAGACTACATTTGCTATCGGGTACCATTAAGATGTTTTAAGTTGTATTTCTGTTAATAGTATATAGTAGAATAAAAAGGAGTGCTTATTATTAATCTTCATTTGTAACATGCTCAGAAATTTATATTTATATACACTGCTAACATATCTGTAATCAGTCAATTGCTTATATTACTATGTTCTACCATGGGGGGGAGAGAAGGGTTACAGAGGGAATGCTGCAAAGGGGTCTCTACTAGATACGCCACTCGGGGCGGGGAGGGTAGGGGATGGGGGGGGAGAGGAGGACAAGATGAGCCCATGAAGGGCCAAGGGGGTACTTGCCTTTGGGATCAAAGGGTACTGCCTTTGAGTCTAGATTGATCACCGAAGTAACCATTGTAATCCCACCCTCCACCATGGTGCAACAAGCAGGGAGCATCACCTATGGGAAATGGAACAAGGATATGATGACAAGGGGATTAAGAGTCTCACTAGGTCATCTCATATGAATGGCATGCGCCACATGAGGCCTAGGAGATTCCCCTCATATGCATGGCATGCGCCACATGAGGAGGAACTGCAGTGTTCCATGGGGACGCGTCCCCCCCAAAAAACCCCGCGTTTCCTAGAGGGGGACGTCTTGGAGACTTGGGGACTTGGGGGAGACGTCCCCCCAACAGGCCACCACCAATGCCACCATCCCACCACTAGTGTCGCTGTCTCCAAGACGCTAATAGGACTTTGAAGACATTGGGGTGTCCTCAAGATGTCTAGGGGACTTGTTGTGACCTTTTCCACACATCGCCCCATTCAAATGGGGACCCCCCAATTTTTGCTCCATTTTGGTCTTTTGGCTTTTGTTTTTTGTCTCTCTCTCTCTCCGATTTCTCTGTTCTTCTGGGGATGTATCTGTATTTGACCTAATTAGAAATTTTGGCCGAGTCTGAAGGGAATCTGTGAAGTTAGGGTTTTCAGGCTGGATTAAGATTAAATCAAGTTGATAAATTGACAGCTAAGCTTAACATTGCTTCCAGGAGGCTCCCACTGAATTTTTATCATGTTCTGACGACTTACTATTTTTAGCAAGTGTTCAATCTGTGAGCTTTTCATCAGGATTTCGGGATTCTAACTACTTCAACACATTTAGGCAGCTTCCAAGGGCCTACGCATGAAATTTGAGCTGATTCAGACAACTTGCTATTTTTGGCAGTTCAGGCTTCAAGAGCCATTTTCAAGGTTTCCACATGAGCTTTTCAGATGCATGTCTGGAGAATCCTTCTGGGTTTTCCAAAACCTTCGTAGTGGTGTAACATGCAAACCGAGATGGTGACTTTCAGAGTTCAGCCTTCGGAGGCTATTTTTAGGATTTGCATGCAGAGATTTTCAGTGCATGTCCGGATATTCCATGTGGGTTTTGCGAGACATTCGCAATGATGTGACATGCAAGCAGAACGGATCAGTTTTCAGGGACTTACTATTTTTAACCAGTGCCCGCATGTCGACCAGTTTTCTGGGTTTTTCTGGGTTTTTTGAGATCCCACGGGCACTGTGACATGCAAACTCGTCCGACATCCGGTTGACCACTTTCTGGACACTTACTATAAATAGCAGTGTCATCCCAGCAGCTACCCACCACTTCAGTTCAGCAAGCAGAACGACATATAGCAAAAATCAAGTCAAACAGAGGTCATTTGAGGCACATGCAAGTCAGATTAGGGTTTCCTACTTCGGTGCCTAAAAAGTAGGGTAAAAGGCCATAATTTCGAAAAACGAAGATATCCCATTGCGATCAACATCCTTCAAGCAATCTACTGGTAAAATTTGGGCGCAATCCGAGCACTTACTATTTATAGTAAGTCACCTCTAGAACGCGGCTATAAATAGCAGGTTAGCACGAGAGGCAGGTGTAAACAGGGTCATCAAGTGATGAGGACCACGTGGTGAAAATTTCAGGTCAATCAGAGCTACAGAAGTCAGGCAACTTTGGAACTTACTATAAATAGCAGGTGGCTATAAATGGCAGGTCAGAGCATGGGACAGGCAAAACAAGTTCATCAAACTACGAGGATCATATGGTGAAATTTTTAGGCAGAACGAAGCTGCAGAAGTTGTAAATCAAGGGACTTGCTAAAAATAGAATGCAAAAGCAAGGGCAGGCAGAGGCATGGAAAATGTGAGCTTGACCCTCTAAATGCGCCCTTGATGGAATAATCAAGGCAAAAAATTCTAAGTCAAAATCAAAGTTCATCCTATGAAATGCGCCCTTGTGCTGGAGGTGGCTAAGAGAAATTTTACAAGGCAAAATTAAGAGCTCACATGTGTAAATGCGCCCTCAAGTGAAAGCTTGCCTATCAAAATGCGCCCTGAAGTGTGTGAGAAAGCAGCTAAGGCATGGAAATGAAAGCTTGCCTATGTATTTGCGCCCAAGGAGGATGTGAAGGTAAAAACGCCTAAGGCAAAAACAAAAGCTAGAAGGCTAAGATGCGCCCTCAAATGGAAGCTCACCCCCTCATTTGCGCCCAGGGAGAAGGAAGGCTTTTGAAAATTGTCTACGGCAAAAATAAAAGCACCACCCCTCATTTGCGCCCATGGAGGTAATGAAGGTAAAAACGCCTAAGTGTGAGAAAGCAAAAGCTCACCCTAGCAAATGCGCCCAAGCTAAATCAATGAGGGATGAGAAACTTGGAATTGTCTAAGTCACAAAACGAAAGCATCAAGGGTGAAATGCGCCTTCAGCATGGAGGATGTTTAAAAAAGTCTCTAAGTGTTTGCAAAGTTCATCCTCTACCTCTCAAATGCGCCCAGCAAAGGGTTATGTGATAAAAAATTTCTAAGTGTTTCAAAATAAAAGGGGTTACCTTCAAAATGCGCCCAAGGGAGGAATGAGAAATTGGAAAATGTGTTAAGCTAGAAGAAAATGGAAGCTTCACCTCTAAAATGCGCCCAGCAAGGGTTGTGAGTTGAATAAATTTTCTAAGTGTGGTTAAGATGAGAGCTCTACCTATGGAATGCGCCCATCATATGAGGAGGTGTTATGAATTTTTTTCTAAGGCAAGTAAATGGAGGCTCTCCCTCTAGAATGCGCCCTCAAGAAGGAAGGGACTTAGAAAATATTCTAAGTTATGAAAAT
This sequence comes from Sequoiadendron giganteum, assembly GCA_007115665.2. Taxonomy (NCBI): domain Eukaryota; kingdom Viridiplantae; phylum Streptophyta; class Pinopsida; order Cupressales; family Cupressaceae; genus Sequoiadendron; species Sequoiadendron giganteum. The sequence continues at coordinate 598,619,513 of CM021102.1, read as the reverse complement.
TGCAGCTGCATACCCCAAATGCGCCCAAGGTAGTATGAGGGCTTGAACAAATTTTTCTAAATCTTGAAAAATGGAGGTCCCCCCCTCAGAATGCGCCCAAGCTAAGCAAGGGTCTAGGAAAATTTTCTAAGATTGAAAATGGAAGTTGCTGCATGGATATGCGCCCAGCTTGCAAGAGGAGGCAAGGTGAAAAGTTTCTAAGTGTGGAATTCCTCCTCACACCCCAAAATGCGCCCAGCATGAAGAGGTCATTTGAAAAAAGTTCAAGGCGTGGTATGAAGTAAAAATAATAATATCTAAGGCGTGGAAATGCTTGGGTAATAAAGGTAAGGGTATGTGTTATGAAGCGCGCCCAAGGTAAGTCGATTAAATTAAAAGTTTCTAAGGCATTTTCAAGGGTGAAAATAAGAAATACGCCTAGAGGAGGTGAAGTTTGAAATTTCCAAGGGCAAGGTGAATTGTGCCCGTAAACAGGAGGGCATTTCTTCAAGAAGTCACAGGAAAATGCCAAGGCATGAAAAATGAAGACTGCAAGTGCGAAGTGCGCCCAGAATTAAAATGGAATAAACCTTAGCAAATTTTATTATTTTTCAAAAATAATAAAAATTAAACCTACCCCTTTGTCTGGAAACACATGAAAACGATGAGTTCTGAAGGGAAATTTTTTCTGGGTATTGGACATTTCCCACTGGGAGATGATTTAAACTTGCTCCGCACCTCGTTCATGTCGTTTTGACAAAGATTTTTGCCCAGCACCTGTTGATGAATTTCCTACGCGAAAATAAATTTTCTAAGGCAGAGAAATGTTTTTACAAAAAATGCCTCGGCTGGTGATGTCAAATGAGCGCTTAGATTACAGTGGATGGAATTTATAAAACAGATAAAATTGTCTAAGGGGTCAGATACACTCTCGAGGAAGAGGTGAAATTTGTCTGAGGCATGAAGAAGTTGAAGATGAAATGAAGTTCGAACATCAAGTGTTCAAATGCATCCTCAAGGTGAAATATTTTCTAAGGCACAAACTCCAAACACAAGGTGGTGGATGAGCCCTCGAAGAAGACTTCATGAAATGAACACCATGCACCCAGATGTTGAAAAGTTATGAAGGTTTGCTAGAAAAGTGATGAATTCTACCACATCCGGAGATCAATCGGTCAGAACATGGGAATTGGGTAAGTAAAGTGAATTTATATCATAAGTGTTCTGATGCTCTTCTTTTTGCTTTGCAGGAGGAAGATGTTGGAAGAAAGGGCTAAGTGTCGCGACAAAGTAAAGATGAAAAAAGTTGGTGAAGAAGTTCCCAAGGAAAAGCGAAATGGCAGTGAGGATTTGGCTAAGGCGTTAAGGACGTGATGCAAAAGAGGAAAATGCGCCCAAGGCAGTGGGCTAGATAAATATGAAAGTCGCAAAGAAGAAGGGCGTCTAGGAGTCAAAGCAACAGGAGGGCTGAACGACAAATCTTTTCAAATTTTATTATCTGCGGAGACGATCTTAGAGATTCTTTTACTCTCCTCCTAACGCAACGGAATTGGCAGGCAAAACAGTGGGAACGCGTTTCTGGACGAGGATCTTCTAGAAGAAGATAGTGGGCATTAATTGCTCGTAGTGGGGAGTGGAGAATCTTTTGTGCATTTATTGCCCCACTCCTCTCAATGGCGGTTTTTAGGGCAAAACCCTAATTAGGGCATATGTGGCTCAATCTGAGCCCTTCATTGTATTTCAATCTAAGCCGTCTGTTGGATTGGGCCAACTATAAAAGGGGCATCCCCCCTCATTTGTAACTAAGTAGACATCAGATCAGAGAGTAGAGTAGATCAAGAAGTTAGAGTAGATAGGGAGATAGCTTAGAAGTTAGCTTAATTTGAAAAGGAAAGAAAACTTTCCCTTTGAAAGTTTTGTAAGAGGTTGTTGTGGAAAACTCTCATAATACAAAGGTTTATCATTGCATGGTGGTTTTATCTTTTATTGTGAATAGCTAGCAAGGCCTTTTCGTCTTTCCAATCCAGATTGATAGAGTAGAATAGACTTTATTTTATGCAAGTAGTTGTTAATTGTGGAGTGTGGCGTCGTGGTTTGAGCATATCTTCTTTCATCCATACCACTAGCGGGCTTGCTGATGGTAAGTTCGCCTTGTGTGGTCAACTGGAATATCAGTACCTAACTTCAGTTGTGATTCGTGTGTTCATTTGCATCGTTGTGACGGAGTGCACATGTTGAATCACAATTTGAACATCTTATTCATCCTTTGAAGATTGCATCAGCTTTGTCAGAGTTGTCCGAAGGGAGACGAAGCGAAGTCTGGTTTGGAGATTGTTTAAGCCAATCCTCGTCCTCCACCCTTTAGGAGTAGATGGTAGCATCTCTAATCCCTATATCCTTTTACATTCAGCATTATCCGGTTAGTTTAAGAACCTGAGCGTCATCGACAAATCTCCTGAAATTTGAGAATCCTTTCTTCTGAATGAGCAACTCACGTAAGTCCCCTTGAAATAACCAGCATATTCACATCAACCAACTGAGTCTATTCGCACTAAAAGGAACCTTGGAGTTGAACGCATGAACTTTCACTCAATCTTAGCATGCGGAATACTTTGATCAAGAGGGAATAGAGTGACCGTTGGACACTTTATTCTGTGTTGATGTCGTCATAAAAAACATGTCAACAGGACTCCTAGTTGTCTCCAAGATGTATAATTCTTATACTTATACATCTTTTTATAAATTTTTTTTCAAGTACTATATGTATTTCAACACCCTACTGCCCCCTCGCCGTTGTCCCCCCCGCCATCCCCTTGCCGTTCCCAAACTTAGGCCCCCCGTCCCCACGTCCCCTGCCATCCCCCCGTCCCCGTTCCCGTCCCCAAAACCCTGTGGAACACTGGGAGGAAGAGACTTAGATACCCTATCAATATCCTCTTCCATGTGCACCATAATTGAGCAAACCCAAGGTAGGTTAGTGATTGGGTTAGTTAGTTCATTATGAAGTTGCTAATGTTAAATTATGATATTCAATATAGAGTTAGTCATGCTTAATTCCGATGTTAAATGTGGAGTACTAATATTCTACTTATTAGGCTATTTTAGTGATGGATCTCTAACTTGTTTATAGGGACTAAATCAATTCAGATTATACCCTAGGGCCCATTGCTTGGAAAATTGATAATTTAGAATAGATTTGGTATAACTCCTATTAGGGACATTACATATATTGATAAACTTGAAGAATGGTTAAACAAAACTGCTGGGGAGGCTATTCAATTTGCTGGTTATGTGGTGAAGTTACTTTTATATGCGGATGATCTTATCCTAATTGCAAAAACTGCCCTTGGTTTAAGAGAACATTTAAAGGCTCTTGAGCTCTTTTGTCAAGAGGTTGGGATGCAAGTGAACATCAGTAAAACCAAAGTTATGATTTTCTCTCTGAAAAGGAAGAAACAATAGGTTAATTTTATGTTTGAAGGGAGCTCTTTAGAGGTGGTGGAAGAATACAAGTACTTGGGTATTGATTTTTACAATTGCTTCAGCTAGGAGACATGTAGAACGAAAAGGATTCAAGGAGTTTGGAGAGTTTCTTACTTGATGCAGAACAGGTGTAGGATAGCAAAGTTATGGGATTGAAAGATCAAGAAAACCCTTTTTTGGTTTGTTGGTTACGTCGGTTGTCCTCTATGGTTGTGAAGTTTGGGGAAGTAGCATGTCAAACCACAAGTGGAGGCAGGTTGAAAGAATTCAAAAGCACTTAATAACTACTAGCATCAAAGTCAAGTCTTCGGTTCCCTATGAGATTCTTTTGGTTGAAGCTGGAATGTTTTCGATGGAGGCATCAGTGGTGATTCATTTAATAAGTTATTTAAAAAAATTGAAAACATGGATATGCAACGCTGGGCCAAAAGGGTTGTTGAGGAGGAGCTAAACTGTAGGAAGAAGACTTGGATGAAACAAAACAGTAAGTGGTTGAGAAAGTGGGACATTAAGTTACATGAATGTCCTAATACTAATGGAGAGATAAAAAAGTTTGAAATATGCTAGCCAATTTTTTTCAATTTTTTTAACACATTAATTTCACCTGTTAATGTTAGTGAAACCATAAACCAACTGAAGGGAACCCTTTCTCTTTTTGATCAACCCAGATCCTAGTATGGGCAAGGTGAGAGCATACTCGAAAGGGGATCATTAGCATAAAACTTGAACTGCAAGAAAGTACAATGAGAGGAAATAACAATCAACTCAACCACTTATTCAGCAAGAGGACTGGAATTGAAATTACAATGCTGAAAGTAAATATGCAACTCGACCACTTATTCAACGGGAGTGTATTGACGGCTCAGCTGATCAGCAATATGAGAAATGCAACTCAACCACTTTTCAGTGGGAGTGAATTACAAAGTGCTGAAAGTAAATGTCTGGGCGGCTAGCCGACCCCATCCGCTTTTTAGTGGGTAGGTACAAGAAAGTAAATACCTAAATGAAATACTGGAACAAGACCAGTCCCTTCCACAATCGTGAGAATTACAAAATGCTTAGCAAGAAGATAAGAATGCTGATAGTACTACTGTTCAACTTACAATATGATAGAACTCCTGCCAATATCATGTATTTCATTTGTCTCAATGCTACAATAATAGAATAAGTCTCTCCTATCATCAAAATGACTTTCCAACCCAAAACCCCACTCAAATGACAGACTTTTACAATCTGATATGACAGACCAACAACTAGAAAATGTAGACCAACAACTCTATGACCCACTAAAATGATCATAACTCCATCAAAACTACTCCAAATGACATGAGACTAAATGCAATGAACTCCAAGGAAGATGGCGCCCAAGTTATGACCAAGAAAAGGCTGCAACAACTACTCAATGAATTTTCTAAACATTTGCCACGCAAGATGAAGTGGTACGGCCTCAAGAGGGGCGACTTCAACAAGATAAAATCCAAATCTGCATAATAAAATCTGAAACTCTCCAAAAAGGGGTGCCCAAGGATGACAATGACATATGCAAACTACCCAGAACAATATAAAATTTATTCTAAGACTTGTGAGCAAAAACTACTTTCAGCTATACTAAACCAGCAACTCCAAAAACTGACAGAAATGCAAGAAACCCAACTACAATGTGCTCAATCCGTTCTCAAGGATTAAGAACAACAATATCTCAACTAGTTGCTATCTTTCAAGCAAGAAGTCAAGCCAAAGCTAGGAGGTATGCATCCCTCAAAGCAGCTCACTAACCATTTCAGCATCATAACTTTACTGTAGATATCTGAGATAATGTATTTATAACATTTCCTGCTCCAAATTCAAATTCAATCTCCCTCCAAATGGACGCCAAAACCAAACTCAAATTCACAATGCCCATTAGTGTCATTTGCATTTCATTTCTCCAAGTCGTCCTCCTCCAAGAAGCATTATACTTTATTAAAATGTCAATAAAGTATATTATGGTGTTCAAAATAATAATAAAGTAAAACACTTTATTAAATTGATTTAATTCCTCCAGGCTAGGCGTCAAAAACGATAAAGTGAAATATAAATATAATTGGCCACTTATTTCTCCAGGGTGTCCAAACATGCCTTTTAAATATTTCACTTAAAATAATATTCTCATCAAATATCAAACTTGCCTAAATAATCACCTCAAATGTTGGAGACCAACTGACTATACCGCCCTGCCCAAAAAAGCCATAACACCAAGTTGTTGAAACATTCCCAAAATTAGCACCAAAGGTGTTGGAGACCAAACTGCTCAAATTGACCCGCCAGATATAGCCACTGCATTGAACTGCAGGAACCCTGCTAAAAATAGAACTTACTAAAAATAGCATACTGCTAAAAATAGTAAGTTGTTCCAAACTCATTTTTACCATAATCTGAGTAGCCGTCGTACTTACTGAAAATAGTAAGTCTAAAAAAGTTCTCTGATTCAGTTGCATGTCACACCGTCACGAAGCTCTCTGAAAACCCGGAGGGAATCCAGAATCCGAACTGTAAAACTCCAAGATGCAAACCCCTGAATCCTCAAAAGAAACCTCCAAGCAGCTAGAAACCCTAATTCTTCCTCTGACTAGCCTACGGGTATCCGGGAATAGGCTAACAGTCACTGGAAAGTGTAGTGCTAAAAATGGGGACATTACAAAGTTTGTGTTAGAAAAGTTTAGGACTATTATGTGGGCAAAACGGCTTTGTCACAAAAAGGCACATTATATCAAAGAGTTCAACCCCACGTGGGAGCATGATGAAAAGGACTACCTAAGGGTCACAATTAAAGGTAAGGCTAGACTTCTAGTTGCGCAACTAAGGATTGGATCTCATCATCTTAGATGTGAGACAAGTAGATGGACTATCCCCAAGTAAGATTGGGAACAAAGAACTTGTATTTTCCTATGCTCCACGGGGTTTCGGGACGGCGAGTACCCGGTATGCCAGGACGAGTTTCTGGTACGGGGGTACTTTTGGGTCATTTTTTAGGGGACGGCAGGGGACGACTGATATAAAAATAGGGAAATTTTAAAAATATAGAGAAATTTCAAATGTTCATAGCATAACATTGATAAAGCATTCATTCTAGACATTGTATAAGCTTATTACATATCATTAGACTTGAATTGAGATTTCACATGAGAATCGACAAACAAATTAACATAATTCAAATGCTTTTCATTATCAATGTGCATACATATCATATAAGAGTCTGATAATTATAACCAAAATGCCCAAAGGCTCCAAGTCTCAACTATGAAATGACATGATAAACATAAAACTAAGAAAATATATCGCTGTCCAGTGTCCCTAATCAGCAAAAGGTAGGTCTAAATCAGTATTGCCCTCGTCATCGGAGTTCGAGTCTAAGTCAGTGTCAGTGTGCATGTCAATAGAAGGATTTGTCTCAACCAATGGAACCCCAACCAATCCCTCTTGTGCATCCTCATCTTCAATCTACATAGCATCTTCGGGATTAACATCCCATCGTATGGCTAGAGTCTAACGATACTCACTAGATTGGCGATCCTATAGCCGTAAAGCACTGTGTACTGCCACCAACTTCTCCGATCGTCTAGATCTAAGGCAATTCCTCTTGACTGATTGGATGAAGCTATATGTGGACCAATTCCTCTTTGCAGTAGAGGAACTAGCAGCCTGTGAAAGAAGACGAATGACAAGTAATCTCAACTCTGGTGCGTCCTTCCCATGCCATGTCCACCATCCAATAGGGTTGGTTTGAGCCAATGTAGCTCTATCCATCCTCGCCTTTGGTTTGCCGAAGGTTGGACCACGAAGATTGGCAAATGCAAGCCACTGTGTGCGAAGTATAGTAGATTCTTCTGAAGTATACATTTTTGTAAGGGCCCTCATGAAGCCTTCTTTCACCTCTTCATCATGAGATGGAGCCACTCTCCCAGGTCTCGGTGCATACCATTTTGGATTGAGAGCATAGGCTGCCATATGAAGCAAGGTGTTCATAATGTCCCATCGTCACGTCACAATGGGCCTAAGATGCTCCTCATAAAATGCCGAAGTAGGGCCCTTGCCATAAATTGCTTGCTTGACCTGTCCAAGCATACTATCAAAGGTCTCATAAATCTCTCCAAGGCTAGGAGAGTCAGTATCAGCATATCTAATCACTTGCACATTAGGTTGGATGAAGGAGCATACATATCTGCAAGTGCAAACAAGTTACAAAAATTAAAATCAGCTAGCCTATAAATATTAAATAATAAAATGAAAATCAACAATAATAAAATTAACTTTAAGAAATAATTCAAATAAATAATAAAATCAGCAATGCTAATTTTCTTACCTCATTGTGGACCACCAGTCATCATCAAGGATTTTTTGTTTCACCCTTTTTCCCTCCGATGTGCTCGACTCATCCCATGTACCCCCACTCTACATTGACCACCATTATTTGTAGAGCCTCTTGGACCTCAAGCATCCTCTCCAATAAAATGAAGTAGCTGGCATATCTAGTCTCCACGGGCTTGAGGAATTCATTCCTCGAAAATGTTTTGAACAAAGTAAGTGAATTCTGATGGTTGCAAATGAACATTTGCAGCTCTCTAGCCTCTGCAACCACTGCCTTCACCCAATCTATCTTCCCAATGTCCTTCAAGGTATTGTTCAACATATGCACACAACAAGGGGTCCAAAAAATGTGCTTATAAGCACTCTCCACCATCATTCCAGCTAATTTACACACACGGGCTGAATTGGTCACTACCTGGCAATGGCATATCATCAAGTTGATATGAGATTAGTATAGATATCAATTTAATAATTTAATAAATTTTTTAATTTATAGATGATGTCTCACATTCCAAATCAAAAATAAGAAAGAAAGAAAATCAAAATGTGAATTTGTGATCAATACTTGCACAACATTAGAGGCTCCAACCTCCTCTATAGCATCTCTCAAAATTTGAAATTGGAAGGTTGCATCCTTCCTTTTGCCCGAACAATCTATAGCTCTAAGAAAATAAGACCCTGTTGTACTAGTGACAATAAGATTGATGAGTGCCGATGTTTGATATCGGTCCACCCATCCATGACTATGGAGCAGCCATCTGTCAACCATGTTTGTCTCATACCCTCCATCAAAATACTCACCTTGGAGTACTCTTTATCAAGCAGAGTGGTGCGTAGCTTAGTTTCTCCAGGTGGAACATATGAGGGACCAATAGCTATTATATCTCTGTGTCGGCGTTTCAAATCGCACCTCTGGAATGCGTTCTGGAAACGGACAGCTATGTGCAGTAAACTGCTCTTCGAATTAGGAGGCAAAGCTCCCTCTTTTGCTGAGTTGCATAAAGAAAAGTAATCTAAACTTAATTACGCCTATCTTTTTGGTTCAGCTGCGAGAACACAAGGTTATAAAACACTAGATGTTGCGGCTGAGGTTATCCCTTTAATGAAACTAGACTACAACTTAACCTACGCTTAAAACGTTTCCACCCTCTCAAGTAAACGCAGAGCAAGAGAGTTTGGAAATGGACGAGTATGATTTCTGACAAATATACTTAAATAAACTATTCTTCAACACACATTTTATGGCAAGCTGAAAAAGAGATCATAAAAGTATTACGGAAATAAGAGACTTTTATTTCAAGGCAGACAATGCACGCTCAAGATTTTATTTACTCATATTTCTAGCACAAGACAAATAGACGGAAACTTGAGATGTTTATATCAAGGTAGGCAAAGCACGCTCTAGATTTTATTTACTCAAGTTTTTGGAACAAGGATTACAACTTCGGGACAGCAAGTTGTAGCAACACGCTTGCAACATGCGATCAACCTAACTATAATCAACACAACACATGAACTAAACAAGTATTTGCAGCTAAAGAGGCATGCAAACTTGCTCTTTACACAAAGTGAATAATACTGAATGATAACAAAGAGAAGGTACTATGACACTTATGTCTTGTTATCACAAGCACGGTTAAACTAAAATGAGCAAACACTGCTCTTATTTATAACTAAGCAAAGGAGTAGGAAACCCTAAAATCTCCTTGCTTTTACAACTATTGCTTGCCAACATGCAAGCTTTATTTCTAAATCTAAAAGAGATTAAAACATCTAAACCCTAGAAAGCTTTTAAAAAGGAAAGTGCCAACTCATGACAACTTGTTACAATATTTTCTTTCTATCCTCAAAGAATGGAAAAGATTTGAGACAAGAATAGAAAGAAAGCGTGGAAGATGCTTCTAGAAGAAAGCAGATTTAAAGCTCGATCACATCCGCTAAAAAGCGGGCAACTTCATCTGAAGTAGGAGTGTTGATGCTATTAATAGCAAAATGCCACTTTTCCAAGATTTCTTCACCATTTGTAATTGATTTCAAGAAATCTTCACTCTCATTGGCCGCTTTCTCGAACCTTGCTGACATCATGGAAATCATCATCATTCTCCCAACACTGCCCTCGCTGCCATGCAAAAGGCTCTGAAACTTAGCTTGGACTATGTCAAGCCCAATGTAGGAAACATCCTCAAGGCAATACTGACAAGGAATTGCTGCAACTACTTCTCTGATGAACCTAAGAGCATCAACAACTCTTTGTTTATACGCTGCAAATTCCTCAGATATTCTGATATATGTGTTCACCTTGAAAAGATGACTTTCTTTCCACTCCAGGATTTGTCTTTTATGTTCTCTCGCCATTGTAGAGCCACAAGCCATCCCTAAATCTGCAATTATGATTTCTTGCATGGGCTTGAACTCGACTATTAGCTGTTCAAAATCCTGGATACCTTGACGTAAATCATGAGCCTTGTATCTCAATTGAAAGACTTGTGTGAGGACCTCTTTTCCTCTGTTGATGATCTCTTCAACCCACTCGTTAGTTTGTTTACCACAAATAACTAACTGCCTTAATTGCTGCTGATCAGCTGGTGTTTCTAAGACTTGAGGCAGCAACTGAGTTGTTTGTAAGGTGCTTTGGATAAGACTTGATATACATAATCGGAGTTGACGATTTTCAGCCTTGAGGGCTGCCTTGTCTTCTCCATCCTTTTGCACTCTTTCTTGAATGTTTTATGTTACCATCTTAAACAAACTTATATCAGCATGTCGAGTACTTTTACCAAGGTTTGCTTTGACCATGATAAAATCATCAACATCCACCTCATCTCTTATTTTATCTTCAAGAGGCATAGCTGTCTCCATGACCATTTCACCCTCGAGATTCCTCTCAAAATGCATTTGTTTCTTGGCCTTCTTCTTGGGTGTTTCCTGGTATATGCTAAGGTCATCAACATTCACCTGATACGAAGGTCTTCTTCTTGTCCTTCCCAAGGAGCTTTCAAGCCAAGATGTAGTATTTCTATTAACATCCAAGGGAGGAGAGATTATAACATTGACCTCTATCTCCTCGTCTTCCAAATCAATATGAATTGGCAAAGACCTAGGAGATGGTAGTGTTTCTTGTATCAAAGGTTCATCATGTTGCACCTCTTCCTGAAGTATGGGCTCTGGTTGAGGAACTTCTGTTTCAGCTATAGGCTGCTCCTGTATAACAATCCCTATATAATCCAAACTCCTTTTAGCACTCTTTGCTGATCTACTACCCTTTGTGACCTCTTGAGATTGAACTTTTTCTTTGTTTTTTGGTTGCACTCTTGAAGAAGAGGGAAGAGATGAATGCTTCTTTGGCGGCTCTGCTACTGGAATAGACTCCCTTTTCTTTAGGATCAAGAAAGTCTTACTGTACTCCACCACTTGTCTTGTCCTTTCTTCCACTGTGATGCATTCTTTATGAGCCCAGTTGACCTGTGGAAGAGATTGTTGCTCAACCTTATTTCTTATATAAGCTGGAAGAATTACATCCCCATCATCATCTGATAGCCCTTCAATATCTTCTGATAAACAATCTTTCATCTGATGAAGGGTTAACCTACTATGACTTCGTCTTCGCACCTCATACTCATCCTTGCAATTAGCCCAAAAGTCTTCAAGTGCGGGTGTATGAGCAAGGTTCTGACCAAGTCTAGATGCATAGAAGCCATGGGGATCATATAATCGTCTCTCGCTGAAAGGCATGAGACCAAACTTATCTAACTCGTTACCCATTAGTTTAGCTTTTGCGGATGATCTACATGTGTAAATGCCTAAAGCGAAAGGAAAGCTGAAGGCTGGTTTCTTTTTGTTACGCAGATGGGTGTGAACATTTGAAATCTGCCTGAAGAATTCCATGCATATTACCTCATCTGATGGATACCTTGGTAACATAAGTGGAGCTCCTGAATAGCTGTACACCCTTAGGTAAGTGAAAGTGGCGAACTGAATAAACCAATCTGCCCATTCTGATATTGCAGCCCTGGCAATGGATGAGATGCGAACATGTAGCTCGTTGTCCGGGTCCCGCATTGTATAAATCAAGAATGCTTCATTCACCCTTTTGTAATGACGTGATGCAGCAGTGAATTCCAACTGAGTATAGTAGTTATAGACGTGTTGAACGTTCAAAGAACCCTCCGTGTTTAACCCTCTGAATTTACCTTGATAGGCAACCAAATAGACTAGGTAGGAGACCATGTGAAATGCATGTCTATGAAAGTACTCAGTTATCTGATGATGTAAGCAATCACTGATCAATGTAGGCCAGTCATAGAATTCTGTCTTCTTCATTATATGAGGTATTACATAGAACATCCAAGGCTGAAACCTCGTTGCATCTGCTTGACCTGTGACTCGATTGAGTAAGGTTATTATGATGGCGAATTCCTCTTTGAACTGTCCTTTTCCGACATCCTTTGGCAATGTAGAATGTTTCTCTTTCAGCCACCTATGTGCAATCTTCTTGCTGTATTTATCTTGATGTTCTTCCCATATCCTTTCACATTCTTCAACGTTGATAGTGATGTTTCCAGGCCATGGTGGAATGGAGAAGCATTTCTCAATCATATCCGGTTTTAGGCTGCAAATGATTCTCCCATCAACTGACTGTATCTCCCTTGTAGCTGGATTGTAATGCTTGATACACGCAATTATGAACTCTAAGTTCTGTACTGAGAAAGGTATGGATGCTGCTGCGAGAAGGCCTGAATGGGCGAGATGCCTGATGGTGGTATTGCCTGCATCTTCTAAAGGACGTATATTGAACACTGGCTTGATGTGATGCAATTCTGTTTCAATGAAATCGTGGTAAAGAATTGATTTGGTCTTGAACTCTGCAGGAGTGTATTCCATTCTGAAAGACTTGAAGATTGACAGTAAACACGCCTAGGTTCTGACAAATTTTGGCAAACTTTCTAAATTTAGCTTGCTGATTTTCTTCCTCTAACGGACGAATTTTTGAGATTTATTCTAAGATATGGGTTTTGACTAGAATTTCGTTACAAGCCAACACAGATTGCCCGTTTTTGAAAATATGGAGTGGAGACTGAAAAAGCAACAAACCCTAATTTTCCCCAAAAAAACAGAAAAAAGCTGCCATTTGGGTATTGTTCTTGAGCATAATATGAATGGACCCAGTAGATTAGATTTTGAAAACCCTGGCTTCTGACTGAAAAAGCAACAACTTTTAGTTTCTCTGAAAAAGCTGAGGTATGGGTTTTGTCCAGAAGAAGGTTTAACATAGACCCAGAAGACTAGAAATGGAGGAATATGAAGTTTTCCCTGACATGCAAAATAAAAGCAATTGCTGCAACTTAGAGAGAAATTTTCAACAATCTGTCCAGAAGATAGAACAAAAATGGATTAGCTTGCTGAAATTTGATAATATAGGCCTTCTCCTTCTTAAATTTGATGTTCTTGATGAGAAAATATGAAAGAGGAGGTCTTCTTTGATTGCTGATCTGAAAATATTATGAGAAACCAGAAAATTAGGGTTCTTGAATCTTGAAAAACATAGGTTTGAAGCTGCTGCTATGTTTCTCTTTGAAAGCACCTGCAAGAAAATATAAGAAATAATACATAGAGGTGTCTTTAAATAAGTTTTTTTTTGCTTTGAAAACAGCTTCTCAAACCCTAATTTTGTAGAAACCCTAAACCTAATGCATGCTTTGAGGAAAGGCGTATTTCTCTTCTTTTGAAAATTTTGAAACTTTTGGAAAAATAAACTAAGGCATGAAGGAATAGGCGCCCTTCTTGATGTATGGCGCCCAGTCTCTCCAGACTTAGCCAAATTTCTGTCGTTTTCAACTTTTGTTCACTTTCTGACCCTGCTTCAGCTCTGTCTCCCGGCCTCTGGATTTATCCGATGAACAAACTGATTCTTTCATCGCGGAGCCTGATCATATCTAACAACTTTGTTCTGGAGACGTCATCTGCTAAAAGCTTCATTTACCCCTTCGAAATGTCAAATGCCTATCCTTGATAAGGGCGCCCATTTCTTCCAGTGTTAGCCATTTTCATGATCTTCAATTTTTGTGGTTATCTTCTGACCTTCAGATGATTTTACTATTCCGGGTGTTTGTACTTGTCAGATCGACTGGCTATGGAGTTCATTGGATAGTTGAGATGAATCTGGAAGGGGTCTTCTGGATCACTCGTTTCCGAAAACTGACTTCTGGTGGCCTTAAACCCTAGGCGCCCTTCTCCTTCAGGGGCACCCATAGCTTCCAGTGTTAGTTTTTTATTTTGAATTTTCACTGTTGCTTTCCACTTTCTACCATTTCTCACACTTTTTCTCCTCTGTTTGCCCGGCGATATGTGATGACCGTTGACTCTGACGGACGAGCTGACGGATTCGTTGGAGAGCTGGATCCAGTCTGAGGAAGTTATGTTGGAGAAGTCTTCAGCAAATTTGACCATCTGCTATCTCCAAAGTTTGGGCGCCCTTCTTGAAGTATGGCGCCTAGCTTCTCTAGAGTTAGATTTTCTTTTGTGTTCTTCGTCTTCAGTCTTCAAAATCTCTCTCCGTGACTCCTGTTCGTCTTGAATTTGCCAGTGACTGGATGATTCGATGAGCATGCCGACTAATTCGTTGCGGAGCTAGGATGATTCTGAGCAACATTGACCTGGAGATGAAAACCCTAATTTTGGCTTTTGGCCTCTTGAAAAGCTGGGCACCTTTCTCCTTCAGGGGTGCCCATTGCTGGCAGTGTTAGAAAATTTTATCAGTTTTTCAATTCATACCTTGTAACACGTGTTTCCATTACCTTTGGCTATCAAGATTGAAAATTTTCTAAGGCATGGAAACATGGGCGCCTCTTCTTGACAGGGGCGCCTGAAATCTCCAGACTTATATAAAATTTGATATTTTTCATTTTTTCAACTTCCTCAGTTTGTTCCTCGTTTCTTGTGCACATTGTTCATCGATAGTCTTTGTTTGATGCTCAAACTCTTGATTCTGACACCTGGCAGCTGGCTGACTTCCATGAATGACCTTGGATCTCCGAAGCGGCTTCTGAAAAAGCAGAATAGACCCAGTAAAGTAAAATTGACCTTTTTGTGATTCTGACTGCACCAGTCTGATGAGGAAGTATTTTAAACCAATCAAAATCAGTCTTAACCCGAACGGCCAAACTTTTTGTTTTTAGAAAATTTTACAAGTATCCATTTCGTAAGAAACCCAGAAAAACCCAGAAAAAGTTTCTATTTTTAGAAAACTGCTAAAAATAGAAATTTTCCTAAAATTTAGGGATGAAAAACTGAAGTCTGGGTATTGTAGGTTTGATCTTTTTAGACCGACCCAGATTGTCAGATTTATAAAATTTAAAGTTTATGACCCCCATGCAAGACATGCAGACCCCCATTTTGTGACCTTTTCTGACAGATTTAACAGTATCTTGACTCAATTCTTCAAAATGCTTAAGTATAGCGAAAATTTTAATTTGGGATACAACACTCTGCACATTTTTTAAAAATATGGTGAACGTGAGACATGAAATGGTTGGCATTAGCATAAAAAAACTTGGCAATAGAGGAATCAACCCCATATTTTACTGTAACATTAAACATATCAGCAACATGCATACTTCTTTTCTTTCCTCTAGTAGAATCCTCCCCCATATGAGATTGAGAAGCTGAAGCAACATCCACTGATGGTGTAGGCATTCCCATACTAGGCTGCAAACTCTCAATTGAATCCCCTTTCTTTAATGCCTCCCCCTCCATATGCAATCTAGTTGCCTCAATTTTTTCTTGTTGGGTTATTTTTCTACACCCTTTCACCCCTTGGCCATCAATCCACAAAAGATGGAAATAAAATCTTGTATAGCTTCCATTGTATTGTTTGTGGCACAAATGACACTCCCATAATCTACTACCCCCCGAATTTCTTTTCTTTTCTTTATCAACTCTTGTTGCAAATTGTAGTAGAGGCTTTTTCGGGTTAAATGGGCCTTTTGCCCATTTTTTGAGGGTTTCAAATGGACATTCAAATGGGTTTGAACTTGCTGACCCTGCTCCACTCCCACTCTCTAAACACCCCCCAATGTTTGCAGTTGCACTATTTCTAGGTCTATTTCTTGTTCTTTGAGTTTGAGTTCTTTCTTGCATTTGAATTTCAATATCATGCTCATCACTTTCACTATCACTATTGCTACTCATGATTGTTTTTTAAATTCAAAGCGCTGCAAGTTGAAAAAAAATTAAAAAAAACCCACAATGCCCTTCCTATGTGTTGAAAAACTTAAAAAAATCTTGCAAAATTTAAAAACAAATAGCAAGTACAAAAAAAAGATAAAAAACATACCTCTAATATGCTGGGAATGATGCCCTAAGCTCCTCTCCAGCCTGCTGTTTTCTCCTTCACTCAGCTGCTCTTCTTTTGCTTTCCTTCACTTCACAATGGAAAAGTAAAAATGAGTTACTTTTCCTCATTTTGGAGCTTATATGACACTTACATTAGGTCAAGTGTGATGGGGCGTCCCTTGTGGGCCCGCCCATAGCTTTTATTTAATAATAAAACTTTGACTTTTAAAAAAAAAAAACATTTTTTCTTTGCAGGGCTGTAGGGTACTACTAGCCGTACCCAATATGGTCAAGGTACGACTGGGCAATACCAGTCCCCTAAAATCTGGCCAAAAATCCCTTGGAAGTTCTGGGTACTTGGAGGGCAAAAAGGGACGGCCAGTGTACTTTTCCTAGCCGTACCCGCATCCTTGCTTCGTACCCGGTACGAGAAACGGGGAAAAAGCATAGGGGACGTGTCCCCGTGGAGCATAGGTATTTTCTATAGCAAAGGGGTGGTTGAAACCAAATGGCACTTCATCATTGAATGTGCGACTTATGAAGATATTCCTATCCATTATGAGAGAAACTTGAAGGTGGATAATCTAAATGAGCTTTTTAAGGAGGCAAGACTTCTCAAGATGGCTAGCTTCTTGATCAAGATTGATAATAGGAGAGCTGACATTGAAAGGAACCTAAAAATGGTTAAAGATTCAACTGTAGGTCCCATAGGCTGATGGTCTAGTGGACGTCATTAAAAATCATTTATTCATTCCAAAATTGTACGACACTCATAAAACTAAACTATTGAAGCATGATAAATAGTACGACAACCTTCATTCATGGGTATGGCATCATAAGAGGCTATGAATCCCCTTTAGGGAATGGTGGCAGTTTTTGACCAGCCTTTACAGGCCGTGTTGGAATTCAACAAAGCTTAAAATCTTTTAAAATTAACAATCACTCCTTCCTTGGTAATGCTAGATGTGGTACAACCTCTTTAGGTGCATAAAGGGGTATGACCAACTTTAGGATAAAATATATGATTTAAAATTTATTTCACCATAAAATATCCCCTTATGTTTTTTTTTGAAAAAATATTAGCACAATGCACCACTTATTAGTGTTAGCTCCAAATATAAACCAACAAGAATAGTAACCCTTCACCTTTTGATCACCAAGATCCCAATGTGGGCAAGGTGAGAGCATATAGTGCTGGGGATTGTTAACAAATTGGAATGTAATTACAACTAAACATAGGCGGCGAGCCGACCATAGAATGAAAGGAAATTACAAACTCAACCACTTATGCACCGGGAGTGAAGAAATTAACAATTAACAAGGCGGGAAGCCAACCATGAATCCACACTTCCACTTATTCAGCGGGGGGAAACTAAACATTAAGTGCTGAAAGTAAAATAATTACTCGACCACTTCTTCAATGGGAGTAAATACAAAATATAAAGTGCAGATTTAAATAACAGCTGTTAGTACTATTAATCAACTTTACAAATATGAAGTTTCAGCTGCACAAAACATAAAGATATACTTCCAAAAGCTACAATGAGTTAAGAGAATGACCTCTAGCTGATACAACATGTGAATGATATGGAAATTAGGCTCAAATCAGCAATATAACAGAAAATAATCAAGTCCGATTAGATAATAGTAAATGCAAAAAATCAGACCAACAAGATAGAGATTCACTGAAATGCTCACAACTTGGTCAATCGGAGTCCGATTGACATGAAATTTGATGCAAACTGAAGAAGACATCAAGGCGTCCAAATAGCAGCAGGAAGACACCCTTAAAATTGCACAATTTTTTTGGCACAAATCCCAATGCAGACAACAAGAGATGGTATGGCCTCTAGGAAGGGTCGACCTTCTCTTAAAAATCAGATCCTCAGCAATAAAATATGAAACTTAGTGAAACTAGGCGCCCTACACAGTGCAACAGCATGAGCCAATACCGAAAACCAAACAAAAATCAGTGGCGAAGCTATGAGCAGAAGTTCGCTTTAGCCATACAAATCAACAGCAGTACAAACAGACTTTACATCAACAATCTGCTTGTAATATGTTGTACCCAAACCAAAAATTTTGCTTCATTAAGGCATTTTGCTTAAAATGGTCTAAACCTTGTAAAAGTGAGGTCAAAACTCAGTTTTTGGGCAAATAAAGTATGGGCTTTGAGTCAATGTCATGCCACGGAGATACTGGCAAAATTTGAAAATTTTGAAAATTAGGGTTTCTGAAATCTATTTTTAGCCCGAAACCCTACAAAATAAGAACTTGTCAGAATTGGCTGAAGTTAATTCTGATTGCCTTATTTCACATCACAATCATAGTGGTGAAGTTAGTTTTAGTTAAAAGTCAGTTTAAGGCTGGTGGGTAGTTATAACTTTTTCAGGAGAAAAGTTAGGACCTTTGAGGTCATTAATGGCAGTTGGCCAGTACCAGGTGTTAATATCTAAGCCTGAAACTCAAAGAAGAACGCTCTACGATGAAAGATGTTGAAAATTATGATTTTGGACGGAGGAGATTTTCAACGAGGTAAAAGTACTGTGAAATTGGCTAAGTCTGGATTGAAAATATTCTAAGTCTGGAGGTCAAAAGCGCCACTCTTAGCTAGGGGCGCCCATCATTATGGAAGCTGTATTCAACTTTTTGTGAAATTTTCTACCAAGATGACTTCTCCAGATTCCTGATAGCTTCGCAATGAGCTAACCATCTAGTCTGACGGAGGAGTAAAACACCTGAAAACGGAAATTCAGTACAGAACGAGGGAAATGCAAAGTAGATAACTTTGAAGAGAAAAAGCGCCCCTGGAGGCCAGGGGCGCCCATCTTTTTGAAGATTCAGATGAAGTCTTTTGATCAAGTGACACCCAGGAAGTTTGTTTCTATTTTTGGTCTAGCTCTGCGATGCATCTGTCAGCAGGTGAATCTGAGTTGCTGAGTTGCCGCCATCAGTGGTCAAACTTGAGGTTCCAGACTTGATAAAAAATTGTTTAGAAAGGACAAAAGCGCCCTTGGAGGCCAGGGGTGCCCAAGGTTTTGAGACCTTTAATGAAATCTGTTTGATGATTTCAGATACTCATCTCCTTCATGTCAGCTTCAGCTTTCCGTTCCCTGTCTCAGCCGGTTCAGAAGATGTCTTGGCAATCTGTAGCCGGAAGTTGAGTAATTTTTGCCAGTTGCAGTAATGGATGACATTGGTTGAGAAAAGCGCACCTGGAGGCCAGGGGCGCCCATGATTTAGGAAGGTTAAATGATGTTTTTATATAAAGTGTTCATTAGGAGCCTTTACTTAGAATTCAGCCTGCTCCGCAGTGAGCCAGTCAGCATGTTCTGAAGTTTTGTCAAATGCCGAGAAACGTCAAGTGAAATATAGTCAAGTTATCAGTGAAAATGATGAAAATGTCTGAAAATATTCTAACACTGAGGTCAAAAGCGCCCCTGGAGGCCAGGGGCGCCCATCTTTTTGAAGCCTCAGATGGTTGAATTTTGAATTGCCACCTCAAGGAATCTTCTTGTCAGTTTTGGTCCTGCTCTTCATCGAGATTGTCAGCCAGTTGATCCGACGTGACAGTAAACCAGAATCAGTGATCGAACATGAGCTTCGTTTGAGGTTTTAGATTCTTAATTTTCAAAAAATGTCTAAGTAAGGAGGGAAACCTAAAGTCAAAGGTTGACTTTTTGAAATTCAAAAGTAGAAGTGCGCATGAAGAGAGTTTTCAGTTTGCCAAATTTTGATCTTCAGTTAAACTCTTATTTAGGTCGACTTCTATTTTACCTATTTTTTAGTCATAACTGGCTAAACTTAGTTTGCATGCATCAGTTAACTGAATCTTCAAGATGGCGCCCTAACTTGGGTTGGTTCTACATCTAGTTAACTGAGTTTGAAGCCAAATATAGGCCATGCGTGAGTTTTGAAGCACCAGTTGTATTGCAAGCGCCATTTCGAAAGCTTAGCATGCATTCCACACGCCTTAGAAGATATTTTTCTATATATTTTGCTAATGGCGGCCATTATTCTTCATCAGAGTTGACAAGAAACATCTTTCTTGAGCATAAAATTGATCTGCAAGTGCTATAGGTGTGAGATTTCAGTATTCTTCGTAGCTACAGATTCAGATTGTTCAAGGGAAGATTATTTCAGAATTGGTTTCTATTTTGCATGCAGGTTTTATCAGTTCTATTTCAAGCATAGGCGAATTTTTACAAAAGAAGAGAGAAAACAAAAAAGTAAAACTTCTATTCTTCTATCTTACTTTCTTCTATTGTCGTCTTAGGTTTTCTTCGCATGTCAAAGAAAACGGCAGATTTTTCAGAAAAGCATCATCTGGGTTCGAATATTTCAGCATCAACAACAATACCCATGTCTTAGATTATTTTGCGAAAATTGCTCCGCTGCCTCTTTTCTAGAAGCACTATGCTTTTTTCTAGAATTCTCTTTGCATGTGGGCTGAAATCGCATTTTTTCGCAAATCTGTTGATCTGGGTGGTTTTAGGATTCATTTCTACACAAAACCCATGTTCCAGATTTTCGCGGGAAAAATTGCCCTCAGTACCCCTAACTGCCAGTTCAAATCTCAACCGAAAACCTTTTGCATGCAAGCCTAAATCCCATTTTTTCACAATTCTAACGTTTTGGGCTGCATTAGAATTTGATTCTACACAAAACCCATATCTTAGAATTTGTTCAGAAAAATTCACTTCCCCTTGCTATTTTAGCCTATCGCTGAGCTTTTCCAGTTTTTCCAAAGTTGTCCAAACATACCCGACTTTACAGTCAAAAGTCTAGTTTTTCAGAATGCAATATAATCCCATAGACTATAAGGCCAAATAGGTCTTTCTTCATAACTTTTTGAAAACTACCGATACCGACTTAAGTCATGTTTTACCCATCGTCAATCTGAACTCATTGGAGGGTATCAGCAGTACTACAATCAAAAATCTTGAATGTTCAGGGATACTTGCAGCGGCGTCCATTCCTATCTTAGTCTTTGATTTTGAGTTCGTACTTGCTTGTGTTAAGCATTATGACTCGTCTACCAGACAAATCAGATTGACAGATGGAAGGATTATTTGTAGCCTTAAGCTGAGGGATGTAGAAAAATGTTTTTCTATTCCTCCACGTTCAGATCATTTCGTTGTATCCATTTCAGATTGTGATAGAATATGGGAAGAGGACAAGGATAGATCATAGAAGAAAGTAGCTCAACGATGGTTGAAGGTTCAGAAAACCAACATGCCAAGGAAGATTGCACGTGGGGATTTCAAGGACGAGATTGCTATTTTGATAACTTTCCTTAATCGGTTAGCAGGTTTTGAAGACGCAAGCGTTTTCCGAACATGGATGTTCTACCTCATCTCACGAGTTATTGATAAAAAAGAAACATTTGACTGGGCCATGTTTATCAGCGAGTGTCTTCACCAGCAGATTACAGAGTTCCTAAAGATTCACGAATTCCATATGGTAACTTTTCTGGTTTACTTAGTTGCATTTCAAGGCAGCTTTAAATTATTAAAGACCGATGGAGTTCTGGGTGTTCAGCGAGTGCACGAATACTACCCTCAGTTGGAGTTTTCGAAAGCTGAACAGGACTTTACAGCAGTGAATGATCACTTTCTTATGAGGACAGTCAAAAATTTAGATAACGAGATGCATATGAGGATTTCTACAGAGGCACAATCAGCAATGGAGATTTGGGCAGATTGGTTTATCCAATTTCCTACTTTCACATATATTTGTGTATATGGATATACAGGAGAGCTTCTAATGCTACCGAGGTACCCATTGGATAAGGTTCTTTTCATGGAATTCATTAGACAGGCACATGAGGTTCACACTTTTCTTCGCAATCGACATAAGCCAGCTTTCACCTTTCCGTTTGAGTTAGGTATTTACAAATGTAAAACAGCTGCTGATTGCAAGTTAATGGCACATGAGTTAGAGAAAATTCAGCTTCGGTGTTTTCCTCAGAAGCGTGCCTATGATCCGTTGGGTCATTATTCAGCAAGGTTGGAGCGAAATGTTTCACATTCGGCAGCGCTTGAGGACTTTTGGGTTAATTGTGAGGATGAATTTGAGGTGCGCCATCGTGATTATTGTAGGCTTACTGTTCCACAGATTGCTGATTTCTTGTCAGAAGATGTGGAAGGTTTGTCTGATGATGATGGCGAGATACTTCTTCATTCATTCATTAGAGACCAAGTTGCTCGCTAGCTACTTCGCCAACCTGATTGGTATGTCCCATTGAACAGTTCAGTGAAAGACTTATCCAGGTCTGTTATCAAAACCACCATGTGCTTCCTTGAGAGCAAGCAGAAGCGAAGGGTGATCCCAGTTACAGAGCCGCCAGCAGTGGTAGTTTCTTCTTTACCTTCTACTTCTAGGGCTAAACCTCGAGTGAAGGTTACTATGAGGCCGCCTGAAGGGGTTAAGATGGGAATTAATTCAAAAGGAAAAAGCATCACCAAAAGGAAACAGGTTGAGAGAGAGCCAACACTTCCAGTTGAGAAAGAGCCAACGCTACCAGTTTCAGAGACAGTACTTCCAGAGCCAGTTATTTCATCGAAACCAGTTATTCAGACTGAGGCCGGTTTGTCATCTCCAGGTTCACCTTTTTCGCCACACTCGTCTCCCATAGATATTGATTCAGAGCCTGAGACTCCGATACATGAGACCTTCATACCAGTGGATCCGCCAGCAGCTGGTACTGTAGAAACGGCTCCACCTCGAGAGGACAGTATTCCTTATTCATCTTGGCTCGAGAAGTCATTGGAGAGGGAGAGGCATATGCCTTCATATAATCTTGATTTGTCTGAGTTTGGTGAGCCCTATCAGAACAGGTTGAATAAGAGGGCCAGAAAGCAGATAAATATTGAGAAGAATCTTGAGGCAGAGATCATCATAGAGGTTGTTAGTCCTCCAGAAGGCAAATACTTGGATGAAGTTGATGTTGGTGATTTTACCTTCCTCAAAACTAATCTGGGTAAGAATACTCGACACACCGACGTGAATCTATTCAGAGTCGTCACGAGTAATCTAGAGGAGCGCGTCATGAAAGATGGTGAGGATAAGGCAGTTCTCAAGGCTGAGATCAGACAACTTCGCAGGTACATCTCGGGTTTGCTTCATGGCAACGAGGGGCAAGCACCTTTACTCCCACAACTTCAAGAGACCGCCACAGAACAGCAGAGGATTCAACACTTGGTTAATCGAGGAAAGTGACTGGATACCTAGATTGAATACTTTATTGTTGTTGGTCGACACCTCCTCACAGAGCTATATCAGTTGAGGGTTGATGAACATAGTCTTCGCCAGAGAATTCAGGAGCTCAAGATTTGCATAGCCAAGCGTAAGCCGAAGGACCTGATTTTGATATCACAGCTTGCAGGAATCTATGACGCCATTGAAGCAGATGGAGATCAGAAGAAGGTCTTCACTTGGAGAGAATTGTATCTTTGCAGGATGGAGACATATGACAGGATTTCAGCTAAGATGAGCATGATTCAGGAAAAGGTTGTTGCAGCTCTTCGTTTTATCAGTGAGTACATCACTTAGATCCCATGTCATTATCGGCATGAGGATGGTACCTACGCCGAGTTAGAGGTATTTCAAGCTGAGTTCGAAGAGTTAGTTCTTGATAACCTATGTGGACGGCCAGAGGCGTCCAAGATGGAGGAGTTTACAATGCTGACTACCGGTTGCAGAAAGGTGACCACAGAGGTTAGAGATAGTCAGAGGGAGATCCGAGATGGAGACAAAGAGTTGGAGAAGCAGTTAATCATCGTGGATAGCGTCAAAGTGCCAGATGATGATACTATTGATAAATTCCTAGAGGAGATGATAAACTTGGAGTAGACTTTCAGTTAGACCATGCAGTTGCTTACAATGATGAGTCATCAGAAGTAGTTAACTCGAGGCTTCTTTCGGAGTTAACTTGCTGTTATACATTGCATGCATGTCTTTCTTGGAAACATCTACATATACTTGGAGATTAGATTAGATTTTTCAGTTGATTGATGATAGCATTCCAGTTGACTTGCTTTCAATAAGGACGTGCATGTTGCACCTTGTCCATTTAGATTAGATGTTTCAGTTAACTGATGATAGCATTCCAGTTAACTGTATAGTTTCATTCAATTAGGGTTTAGGAATAAGATCTTGCATGCATTGCAAGACTTTAGTTGACTCAAGGTGATTTTAGGGTTGCCTACACCTTGAAGTCTATAAATAAGAGCTTTCAGCTCATTTGTATTTTAACTTTTGCTTGATAGCATACATGCTGCGCCTACCTTGCCTGTAGTATTGCTATTATTGTATCTGTTCAAAGAGTAATTGCTGTTATAATAAATTGCTGCGCCTACCTTGCCTTCATATTATTGTTATGGTGTTTATTCGACCTTAGTTAAATGGGGTTGCTGGTTTGATCGTTATTGCATGCGTGTTGCGTCTATACAATCTACTGTCCCAGTTGCTTACCTTTTGTTTTTGTTTATTATAAGCCTATTCAGAAGAGCAAATAGTTGCGCCTACCGTGCCTTCATGTTGCGAAACTGTACTCAAAGCTTATCGTATGATGTGTGTTATAGTAGACTCATTCAGCCAAGTAGATAGTTGCGCCTAGTTTGCCTTCATGTTGTGAAGCTATACCAGGTTTACCGTTCATTTGTTTGTTTTAATAAACTTCTTCCCGGATTAGCAAATAGTTGTGCCTACCTGTTGATGCGTGTTTTGTGACACACACAAACACACTAGAATAAAGTGTCCGGAGATGCTCTATCCTCTCTTGATAAAAATCACCTTTCGTGCTAAGATTGCTAGATAGATCACAAGGTAATTCCAATGTTTCTAAGTTGGGGTGCGGATAGGCTCTGTGGTAGTATGAGGTTTGCTGGTAACCCAAGGGGGCATAGTACTTCAGTAATTTACTTTGAAAGCAAGGGTTTGAATGCAGTGTTGTATCTTTTGGATTTTCTGATTTTGGATTAAAAAAAATGAAAAAAAAGGAAAGGGGTGAGAAATCTTATGCTAATCCTAAGGAACTAGGAGACGGTAACGATCAAATGCAACTTAAAGGAAACCATGCTTTGCTTCGTCTTGAAAAACGACAACTACACGAAAGCAGGTGCAATCTTCTGGGATTTATGCTTGAGATTTTCACTTATAAATAACACCATCAATTCGAACAATATTATTTAAAGTAAATGTTTTAAAAACATTTATATCAAGAGCTTAGTCTAACTTTGCACATCAAATGAAAAGCATCCATTTGAAAAAAGTATGAGCTAAGTTACTTTCAATCCTCACCATCAATCTTTCGCTCCACTAACAAATAAATTTTAATCTATAACAATCCTACGAGAAAGAGCAAATATGCAACCATGCACCCATTTGACAATAAAGGTTTCAAAGCAACTCATGCAATTATGAATTTTATTATCTCAATGGTTTTCACAACAATTTCATATAACTCTTCTCTTACTTCTAAAAGAAACTAATTCTAACTCAAAAAATCTAATCTCTAATCCTTTGATAACAATTTTTCTGATTTCTTCTGATCGTTTGAAATGAAAAAGAAAGGGTACTTATAGAATTCCCCGATACAATGAATGGCCGAGATTGAAACAAAATCAAGAGCCCAGATTCAAACACGAAAACCCTAATTAGGGTTGCCCAAAACATCGATCAGTTAACTGACAGATGAGTCACCCACTGGCGGTTGTATCCCTATCCACTCATGCAATGCCTCGTTCGACGAACCTAGACACAATGGCGCCAATCTCCTCGATGGTAATGTCTGGCAAGGTGCTGACATTGTATTCCAGCAGGTCCAAACTATCTGCACAATCAGCAAAGACAACTACCCATTCTGATTCGTGCTGCAAGAAAGTACTACGGATATTCAGCAGGTCAAATGCTTTAGTCAGATTTTCGCCCAAAATTGGCATGATGGAGAAAATCTTTTGCACTTCCCTTTGCATATTATCCAGCCACAAGTCATTTTCTCGAACAATATTCTTGTTCAATATATCCGCAGCCATATGAAAGATGCCATTTTGGATGCTCTTTACTTGCTCATCGACCTTGATACTTTTTGTCTTAACTTTTTCAAGCACTTCCCTACGGGAGACCAATGAGCAATACCAGTTGTTGAAGTCGTAAGCCGCCCCAGCTGCAATAATCTTCTCGTCAATCAGCCTTTGCTTAGGAATTTTCCTTATATCACTGAGGCAGGGAATGATTCTGTCTTGCAAGTCTTGCAATCCGTCCCATGCCTCAGTCAAATTTGCAATCCTTGTGAGCAAGGAAGAAGTTTGCCCATGAGCATGTACTAACTTCTCCACAAATGCCATTACTTCTCCCTCTTTTCTTGCCATCCATTCTTGTGTTTCCTTGGCAGTAGTTAGTTCTTTCTCAAGACTTTCTACCGGCTCTTGTGATGCATTTGAGAGCAGAAGGTTTGATTGGTTGCCTTGGTTGAGTGGCCTTGTCAAATGCCGGATATACTCCTTCAGGCACTCAACCTCCATCTTATATTCCCTTTTCTTCTGAGTCTTCTTTTCTAATTTGGACTTAATGGTGGAAACGGAATTGTCCAGATCTTCTACTTCTTGCCCTTTGGTAGATGGACTAATATCAATCACAGTAATGGCATAATTGCCAGGAGTAATTTCATCCTGCGGTTTCTCAATTGTTGGGACTGCAATTTGCACTGTGCGGTTACCAGTCTCATCTCCTTGAATAGTAGAGAATTTCTTGGCCGGTTTTTTCATATTTACTTGCTCTAACCTTGCCAAGAAATCGTCAATATCATCTGCTTCTGGTGCTGCAACTGGTACCTTAACCTTAATTCTTTCCTTAAGCCAGTTTGGTATTGTAGGCTGCTCGACTCCATTGTCTTCGCAGTCCGGAATATCCTGAATCTCTTGGATTTCTTGTGCCGGCGGGTCCTCATGAATCCCCCTTAGGGCTGAAATCATCCCTTCTTGGAAGTCGCCTTCCCTGTCATTCAGGTCCTCATCTGATTCACAAATCTCTGTGCCGGTTGGAGAATGGTGAAAGTCCTGCTCAATCTGCATAGGCTCCGTGTTTCCTTCAAGCACTGGTGAAGGAATTCTTATATTTCCCCATGATTCTTCTTCCATAATCAGTAGCTGCTTGATATTCCCAGATGCGGCTGAGTGAAGGGCCTTAGGCTTCTTCAGGATCGACTTCTCGCTTGTTGCCACTTCTTTATCTTTCCTCTTCTTTGGGTTGATAGGCTCAATCCGTTCATTTTCCTAAGAAGCGCCAATATTTGAAGAACAAGATTCAGCTTCGCCCATTAAATCGTAGGTAAATGGCACACCTCGTTGCTTCAATGTTTGTACCCGCTGATCTACCCACCATTATGAGTATTTGACCACTGGTCTCATAAGAGTTGTCAAATCACTTAACTCAGGCTCTGACCATTTGACAGGAGGGAGCGACAATCCTTCATCATATCCTGG
This sequence comes from Sequoiadendron giganteum, assembly GCA_007115665.2. Classification (NCBI taxonomy): domain Eukaryota; kingdom Viridiplantae; phylum Streptophyta; class Pinopsida; order Cupressales; family Cupressaceae; genus Sequoiadendron; species Sequoiadendron giganteum. The sequence continues at coordinate 598,591,887 of CM021102.1, read as the reverse complement.
CTGTATGTACACTTCATCGTCATCTAGCTGGTCAGGCACACGGAAAAGTTCTGTTGTCCTGATCATGCTCAAGGATAACCTTGACCAAAGTCTTCTCCTTACTTCATACTCGTCAGCAGCATTTGCCCAAAAATCTTCAAGGTCAATTCTGTGCCTATATTTCCTTCCGTTTACCATTCCCATGTGATTGAGTGGATCAAAATCCCCTCTGGACTTGTACGAGGTGAACGGATATAACTGTATTTCTATCCTGGCATTGTCTGCTTCCTGCGATGACGGACAGGATTCTACCATGTCTCCTATGAACAAGGGAAACGTGACAGCTGCTTTTTGCTTCGGTCTCTAGATACTCTGAAATGTTTCCAGTTGCCTGATTACTTCTAGTAAAATCATCTTGTCAGTAGGATAGATTGGCAACCTGTAAGGAGATTCCGTGAATCCCTTGTATTCGGATGTACGTAAATCTTGGAAACTGGATGAACTAGGATCCGTATTTACTGATTAAACTTTTTGCTTCGGGTGTAAGTCTGATGCGTTCCTCCCTGCAGCACCCGAGTGATGTACATGAGGAAAGCGTTATGTGCCTTGCGCCAATGTGACTTCTCACTCAACTGCAATTGAGGATAGCAGTTATAAACTTTGAGCTCTCCTTCGTTGTTGCCGACTACACCTTTGCAGATCAGACCGGTATATCGGTACGTACGAGCGAGTGAATATACAATATAAGAACCCATATGAAAGGATTCAGTTTTCTCCAGGTTGACCAATTGTTCATGAATACTATCACTGATCATCCTTGACCAGTTGATCATTTTTGTCCCAGCAGATACTTCATCAATGAAGTAATACATCCAACTTTCAAAAGGCGCTCCTTGAGGACTGCCTACTAGTCTGTTCAGCAACAAGACTATGTCTTCGTATTCTTCCTTAAAAGATGGCCTGAGTAATTTCTTGGGCAATCTCTTGGATGAGCATCTAGGTTTTTCGAGCCAGTTCTTGTTCATGTTGGCCATGCAAAGAGTCTGTTTATCTTCATACAATTTCTGCGCATCCTCCTTCGACCGGTAGTACGTTCGGTGGTAAGCCGGAATGCCAAATGTTTCTTGTATAGCCAACTCGCCCAAGTATGCCAATACTCTGCCATCAGGCACCTCAATTTGTCTTTCTTCAGCGTTATAGTGCAAGGCGCATTCTACCATCAACTTCGGACATTCGACTGCTGGCGGAAATCCTGCAGCTTGAACTATACCATTTCGCATCATCCTTTGCGCAATTGGAGTTGGCATGCGTGTGTCACTTCCATACATTCTTTTTCGAAATTCCTCCAAGTCAACATGGCCGAGATCAGTGTCCGCAACATTCTTCCATTTGGAGATAATTTTAGACTCCAGCTGCGCACCTTTGCTTGCAAACTTCATTTTCTTCTTTGATGATTCTCCGGCGTTTAGCATAAATCTGCAAATGAAAAATTTAATAATCAGAAATTATTTACGCATAAATATATTCCAGCAAACTCGATGAGTTAATTCAAGAAAACAACCGTTGCTGGAAATGAAAGAATTAAATCGCTCGCGAAGAGAAAACTTTGTCGAAAATAGAGGAAGTAAAGTCTGCCTGTCCAATGAAAACTGTGTTGCTGCTGAAGTAAATTCGCACTTTCAGCCTTTTACTTCGCAAAAAAAATATAAAACTTCACAAACTTCTCTGCCTTAACAAATTTTCTCAACTTCGCTTTCAAAAGAATGAATAAAAATGAAATGCAAAGCCAATTTAAGGCTGAGAAAATCGACCCATTTAGCAAAAATTAATTGTTTCCAATTAATTCAGTTTGAACTCGGCTGGCACTTGTCTTTCGAATGGCAATTTCCGTCTCCAGCATAAGTCTTTAAAGAAAGTTTCTAATTTCGTCGCCAGTCGAGTGAAGTTTATTTTTCTTCTTTCTTTTCTCAGCAATTTGCCTAGAGAAATTCAAATTTTCTCATTAAATGGGTTTTGGAAAATAAAAGATTAAAATAATATTTTATGTGTTGTTTCCAACCCGTTCGTTAAAATAATTAAATAATAATATTTAATTATTTTTTCATCCAAAGGCAATTTCGAATTTTTCAAATCCCTCTGTGCCTTTGCGAGTTTTAATCTTGCCAAGATTTTTACTTAGGCGAATTTCAATTTTGCCAGACATATCGTTTGATTTTTCAATTAAATTTCCAATTGTCTAGACTTAGGCAAAATTTTTAAATCTTTTGATTTTCTAGGCAAATAATTAAATCTTTGTTCATCCAAGTGATTTTCAATGTGATACACGACTCCAACATATTTGCCTTGTGCAATTTTTTCACTTTATCCATGCTTGGGCGAATTTTTACTTAGTAATTGTCATTTAATTTCACAAAATGGCGAATTTTCCTTGTATTTTCACCATCTCCAATCATCTTGGAGCGCACCCCTTAGCATTTCACCCCCTTCCAGCCTTCTTGGAGCGGACTTTATGAGTATTTTGCAATTTCTTCTAGGTTGGGTGGACTTTGACTTTGCTTAGCGATTTCCAAACTCTTGGGGTGGACATTGAGACTTTTTTACCATCTCTTTTCCTTGTTGGGCGGACTTACTAACTTCTTTGCAAGCTATCTTGGGGCGGACTTTGTCATGATTTAGCATTTTTTTCTTTGCAAGCTGCTGGGCGGACTTCACATAGTTTTTGCAAGTGCATGGGCGGACTTTGACTCCACTTTGCAATTTTCATTTCCCATACCCTTGGAGCGGACTTTGTCAATGTTTTGCAACTTGCTTATGGCGGACTTGCCAACCTTTTTGCAATCTCCCCTAGGGCGGACTTCATTTGCACTTTGCAAGTGCCATTTGCATATGGCGGACTTCATCCTCATCCTCACTTAGCATCTTTTTCTTTTGCATATGGCGGACTTGCCAACCCTTTTGCATGTTTGCCTATGGCGGACTTTGAGATGTTTTTGCAATTTTCTTCATTGCTGGGCGGACTTTGAGACTTCTTTGCAATTTTCATTTGCACTTCACCATTTTCATCTTCTCCATGCAAGTCTATGCCTTAGGCGTATTTTCTGGTTTTTCAAACTTTTTCACCCATTTTCCTTTGCAACCTTCTGAAGCCGACCTTTATGAAGCCATGACCTACATACTTTCCCGAAATAGAAACTTTCTAAGAATATAAATTTTCCAAAAATAGAAACTTTCTAAAAATAATCCCTAAAAAATAGGGATCCCAGAATGTGCTAAAAATGCCAAAAAAAAGTCCCTAAAAAATAGGGGCCTGGGGTTGAAACCCTAAAATTTAGGAAGTGTCAGAATTGCCTGAACAGACAGTCGATCTTCGTCCACAAGGCCTTCTAAGCACTTTGGCATCGTTCTATCATTGATTTGGGTTCACAATCATTTCTTGACTCAGATGACTTTCAAATTTTCAAATTTTAAGTACCCCATAAGGAAGACCAAAACTCAGAAGCAAAACCATCAGAGGGAAACTACTAGGGTCCCCATTTGCAATGGGGCGATGTGTGAAAAGGTCACAACACTACCTTGCCTTAATGTTGTGAGCCCGCACCTGGAGTTTATCGTACAATACATTCCTGTTTCATTTCCTCATGCTCTGTTTCTTGAGGAAATTGGATAGATATTAAAGAAGTTAGCTTAGTTGTAGTTACATGATCTGCGAAACCAAAAAATACTTAGCTGCAATGTTCTAGGTTTTCTTAACCTTGTGCCTCTACTAGTTGAGAACAAAAAGATAGGACATTAGTTTAGTTTTCTATTTCATGCATTCCAGCACAACGAGGGAGCTTCCCCTCCTAATTTGAAGAGCACTCATTACGTAGTGTGCATAGTTGTCTGTACAAACTCACACTCCAGAGGTGTTAGTTCTTACGCCAACATAATAATTTTGAAATTGAGCTCTATCCGCACTCCTGAGTGAAGCATAGTTTTCAGTAGGCCAGCTAGGTACTATCTTTCAAGTATGAAGACTGGTATGGATTGGGCTAAGAGGTATGCGTTCCTTGAAGCAGCTCTGAATTCAATTCAATAGTATAACATTATCATAATTTCCAAAATATATGAATGAAGGAGCAAGGCATCAATAAATAGAGTCTTCATTGGCATTCAAAACACATCTGTAACTTCCAAGAAGAAGCTGAACCATTTCATCTTGCAAAAGGGACATCACCTTTTTTGAAAGAAATGAATTATTAATTAAACACTTTATTCCTCATCTTGGGCGTCCAAAATAAAGTAGCAATTAAAACCACTTTAAAAAATATTAATATCCTCAACTTGGACGTCCACTTAAGAAGCCCCTCTTTTAAAGCAACTTGAAGTTGATCGCCTAGGCACGGGGTCCAAAAAGCAACACTGAAAAATGACTAAGTTATTAAAACTTAGCTCCAAGAGGAAAGAAGAAGCCAACACCCCAAACTGAACTACCTCACTACCAAAAATAGAATGATGGACTAAAATGACTATGCTGCTGCTAGGATGACACTGCCATAAATAGAACTTACCAAAAATAGAAAACTGCTATAAATAGTAAGTGCTTGCAAAATTCATTTGAACATCAACTGAGCAGTTATCATGACTTACTAAAAACAGTAAGTTTGTGGAAAGGTTGACAAAATCAGATGCATGTTATACCTTATTGGAGTTATCTGAAAACCCAGAAAAACCCAAAAACCTTTTCTGCGTGCAAAATATCAGATAGAAATGCATGTCATTTTCATATCATGCATGTTACCACATCCTGAAGCTCTCCAAAAATGTAGAAAGCTCCACAAAACTCACTGACAAACTCCTGCATGCAAGCCTTCAAAGACTCATCAAAAACCTTCTACAAAATAGGAAACCCTAATTTCCACTTCTAATTAGCCTACGAGTTTCCGAAAATAGGCTAATAGTCACTGAAGAGCATAGGGCTAAAATGGGGACATTACACACCATGGCACACATCACTTCAATTTTTTTTGTTTTTTCATCATTAGCACACCACAATAACAAATTTGTTTACTTGCAAATCTAAATAAATTTGTACTTGGAAAATTTATGCCAACAACTGCAAACAAATCCCTGATTCCTCTGTTTAAGCACCAATGTGAATCATGAGTGTATACACCATAGATTTGATTAGGGAGAAATATTTCATCTCTGAAACCAAATACCTCTAGGGTTTTCATCCTAGGGTTTGTAGTTGAAATCGTAGTCCAAACTTGAAAATGAGAGGAGTAAAATTTCCAAGATGTGCAAATGAGCTCCTTCATTTCTTTTTAATAACTTCCTCAGGAACTTTCGAGAAGTTTAATTTAAAACTCATATTTATCAAAATAATAACCTTTTTGGCCCACATAAAGTGACTTTATTATATTTTTCCTTTTAACTTAGCCACTTTATAAAAATTAATTAAATCAAGTCACCCTCAACAACTTAAGGTAACTTAATTTAATTAATTAAAAATACTCCCTTATTTGATTATGCTAATTAGCCTACAAGAATAAACTAGGCTAATAATATCTCCACAAGCACCTAGGTCAAAGAAGGGGACATTACACAATATCAACAAATTGAGGAAAGCCTTCCTACCATAGTTGGATTATTAATGTCTAGTTGGTGGTTAAAACTAATCTATTGTAAAAAAATTGACAATGGCTAATTCATTTATTATTGTCTCCTATGGTGGGTCCTATTGACATCGTGTACTTGTATTAGACTTATGTATATAAGGATATTTAGTACACATTTTTCATATCATTTTATCCTAATGGTAGGGTGTGATGTAAAATGTTGATTTGAATAAAATTCTATGAAGTTTTATCCAAAATATCAATTTTTTATTATTATGGACACCTAAAACCTTTAACATGATATTGTTTCTTATTTGCAGGTCTCAAGATTGGTATTGATAGATGCAAGTGTTTATGCAGAGGGCACTGGAAATATGGCAAAACTTCCAAAATATTTAGCATATGTTGGGGTAAGGTGGTAGGTAGTAGGTACAATGCTCATTCATGGTGGAATAATTTTTTATGATTTATAATGAGTTTATATAAAAACATTCAAATAGTATATGCATTTGATCATAAGCTAAGATTTGATAGTTCTTCAATGTAATTCGAGTGTGGGAAGAGTGAGTTTTATGAATATTACCATTTTGCAGAATTATATTATTTTTTACAATATTTCATCAAGCTTCAATTGTGTAGTTTTTGACTCAAAATCTATGTAGTTGAATCTTGATAAAACATCATAATTTGATACACTTGAAAAATACCATCCACTTGTCAATATTTTTTTTAATTTTAATTTTAAAAGAAACTACTATATATATAATGATGGATAGAAGGAGAGGGAAATCAGGATACAAGTTATGCTCATGATCACTTTTGATTGGATAAAGTGAATTGGATTAACACTTAAAAGGGAAAAGAGTATAAGCCCAATGCTTAAAAAAATATATAACACAATGTAATACAAATATAAAACACAAGGGAAAAAATGTTGTACAGCTACAGATAATTGACAAAAATATGTGGTTGAATCATGATATAATATCATAGTTTGACACACTTAAAAAATACCATCTAGTAGTCAATATATTTTTTAATTTAATATTTAAAAAAATATATATTATAGAAAAAATATTTTTTCCAATGGATAGGAGGAGAGGGAAAGTAGGGTAGAAGATATGTTCATGATCACTTTTGACTGGAAGAAGTGAATTGGATTAAAAATAAAATACAAAAGAGTGGTAATGTATTTCTAGGACTAGTGCTTAAATAAATATATAGAAAAATGTAAATATAAATATAAAACATGAAGAAAAATGTTCTACAAGTGCAAATAATTGAGATTTCCAATTCCTCCAATCAATTATCATGAATTTCCCCAAAATTTTATATAGATCACTTGCACAATCTTGGGGTATCGTTAAGTAGTGCTTGCAGTAGACTGGCTCTCCTGTTTGAAATAAAGTTGATATTCAAGATTTGTGGATAGTGGATACTGCTTATAATAATTTTATAAAACTTCATCCAAAAACTTACCACATTACCATATACACACCAAACATGCCAGATATAGTAAATATTCTTTATAAAACTCCTGTCTTCTGAGTTTAATAATTAATTGTTTATTAAATGTTTAATGTTCAATATCTTGTTTTACATGCTTTATATTTAAAAATGCAAGTTTGTTTCTTATTTGAATAATTGTATGGCAGGCTTCTTTGTTGAAGAGCACGCCTTTACGATTATGGGCAACTCTTTTGGCATTCCCTAAAATTTCCAAATCCAGATTAATTGATTTTTGGGAGGTAAGTTGTTCTTTGCATATACTGAAACAATGTTAAAATTTCGCATTGATTTGAATTCTAAGTCCTTTTCCTTTGTGAAACTGAAAATGGTACTATTCTTGTCCTATGATTGTTCATCATAATGAAAAACATGGTGCACATCTCTGAATACCCAAATTTCTCATCATTTCTTGCATGCATTGTGTTTCCACCAACAATGGTCCCTCCAAAGACAATATCTTCCAATAAAGATTCCTTCAATAATCTGTTTGGTTGTTTGTTTGTGAGATATATTCAATCACTACCTTTTTCTTCTATTGGTATCTTTGTAAAAGATAAACTGGGTCAAATTATGGTTATGTTGAATTTCAAAAGTACTTTGAACTAATTGGTTCATATTCATCTTCATAAGGCATATGCAGCATACTTGAAGTTGACAGATTCGAGAAATTTACAAGGTTCATTAATTTAAGGGAAATATTCTTGTTTAAGAATAACATGTTTAAAATGAAGAGGTCAGATTAATATGGCCATAAATATTTATCAAATGTTGAGTCATTTAATATTTGCAATGCTTCCAAACTTGAGATACCTAAAATCAAGAAGGATATATTCATAGGGGTTGCTCTAATGTTTATTACCTTATTGGTGAAGGGTTTGGAGTAGTGTTCAATAGATTTGAAGGGATGGGAGAGAGGGTGATACCTGGGATGGGTTTTTGGGATAGGGGGACCATGGCTGAAATTTGGAAACAATAGCTCAAATATAACATAATACACTTGGAAAACTAGTTATAAAAAAATGTATAACAAATAACATTTGAAACTATAAACTACTAAACAAAATGAATTGAAAATGATGAATATCATTATATTGTATTGATATTTAAAATTTCAATTTGATGATTACATTGAAATGTAGTGGTCTAAGACTCTAATCACCATCCCCAAACATTTTGGCAAACTCCTCATTGCTAGAATTGCTAGACCCATCTAGCTTGAGATCCTCCAAATGGACACCAACTAACCCTATTTATGCTATATCATCATCAATGTGTCTTAGCTCCTCTAGCTCTACATCCCATCGTGTTGTTGGACTTTATTTTTTTGTAAGAATGTTGTGGTTAATGAGAGCAAGGTGCTATATACAACTACAACCAAAGTTGCATGGACATAGATATAGACACAAATACAGATACGGTATCAGATACGGATACAACCATTTTTAAAGACCCCTAATATGGATATAGTTGGTTGCGATATTGTAATAACCCCCTTTGGTCTGGGGTTTAACCAGGAAATACAAAACATAGATATTTGCAAATAAACCAATTTCCAAACAGCTGCAAGAAATTAAATGACCAAATTTTATTAATGCTTCAGGTAATACATAAAATCCATACCCGGAATCAACAACATAAATCTCAGATCTGGGAATGCTTGATCAACAGCTGTGAATATCAACAATCTTCAAATTGAACCCTGTAAACTCTGTAAACCCTTGAATGAAGATCTCCAAGAAAATCAATGAAGCTCTGTAATAATCTCTGTATGAGACTATCTCTCAAAATTCCCTTGGGTGATCTTCCACACCTATAGACATTGTCCTATTCGAGGGTTATCATCCTCAGAACAACTTGAAACGCCATGCTTGCAAACCCTGTACTTAGCTCTCTTCAATTTGCAAATAATAACTTGGATAATGGATTAATGATGATTTTTGCCTTTTAACCTTCTCAAACCCTAATGCCCTTTTTTCCCTTTTGCACATTTAAATAATATTCTTTTTGAAAGATGTGCCTTTTTAATAAAATAATCATAAAGTAACTTTAAAATATAATATTTTAAATAAAAGTTACTTTATCCCCTTATAATGCCAAATTATAAAGTACTTTAGTAAAAGTTACTTTATAACGTTAAATCACAAAGTCACTGTAATGTCCCTTACCTGACTTGTCCAAAAATTTGGTATTTGATAAGGTTTAGGTTCTCTTCTATCCAAGTGAATGTTCTCCTAATTCAATAATTTTAGATTTGAATCTTGTATTCAACATATTAGCAACATGTCTGTTAGCATTAATATCTAGATATCCAAAAATACAAACATAATCACAAAAGCCATAACGAAGATAGATGAGGAGTGGCATGGGTAGATTCGCTTGAAGCTATCCATCTAAGCCCAAGGGCACAAGCATCCTATCAGGATAACCCACCCCTTGGCTCCGAGTTGAATGTCCACTAAGACCATTCCATCCCCGAAGTGGCGTGCTTAGTGGCAATACTTGTACCTTCTACCCACGTCATCACCGTGTTGACGTGTGTTTTATGACAACGCCGACACAGAATAAAATGTCCAACGGTCACTCTATTCTCTCTTGATCAAAGTGTTCCGCATGCTAAGATTGTGTGAAAGTTCATGCGTTCAACTCCAAGGTTCCTTTTATTGTGAATAGACTCAGTTGGTTGATGTGAATATGCTGGGTATTCCAAGGGGACTTACGTAATTGTTCGATTTCTTTACTCAAACAGATGAAAGGTTTTGGCTATGATGCTCTGGTATTTGAACGGACCGGGAAATACTGAATTTAAAGGAGGTAGGGATAGGAATTCTACAATCTATCTCTAAGGGTGGAATGCAAGGGCTAGCTTTAACAATCTTCAAACCAAACTCTGTTTCGTCTCCCCTTCGGACAACTCTGACAAAGCTGGTGCAATCTTCAAAGGATGGATAGGATGTTCAAATTGAGATTTAACATGCGCACCCCTTCACAACGAAGCAAGTGGGCACACAAATTACAATTGAAGTTAGGTGCTGAGATTCCAGTTGACCACGCAGGGGCGGACTTACCGTCAGCAAGCCCGCTAGTGGTATGGATATAGGAAGATATGCTCAAACCAATGTCACATTCCACAATTAACGCTACTTGCATGAAAACAAAATCTACTTTACTCTATTCTATTCGAATTGGAAAGACGAAAAGATCTCGTCAACTGCCCACAATGCAAAATGAAGTCACCAATCAATGAAATCCTTATATTATGAGATTCTTACACAACAATCTTTTGCAAAAACTTTCAAAGGGAAAGTCTTTCTTTCCTTTCCGAACTAAGCTAACTCCTAGCTCTACTTTAACTTCTATCTAGCTCAACTCTATCTCTGATTCCTATCTAGCTCTGATCTATTTCTAACTACTTTACAAATGAGGGGGGATACGCCTTTTATATCTAACCCAGTCCAGTGGACGGCTTAGATCGAAATACAATGGAAGGCTTAGATTGGGCCACCTAAGCCCTGATTAGGGTTTTAGCCCTAAAAACCGCCACTGAGAGGAGTGGGGCAATGAATGCGCCCTCCACTCCTCATCAATGAACCACAATCCGCCATCAATGCACGTCGTCTCCCTCCAGAAGGTCATTGTCCAGAAGGGCATTTCCTTTCTCTTTCTCGCTGGCTGCAAATCTGATGAACCTGGCCAATACTGCCTCAACTTCCTAATCCGAAATGGGAGGCATGTGATCCAACTGGAATTCTAAAACTGTGACTGTCTGCCCATGCCGGGCACAAGATTTCTTCCAGGCAACAAGGGCGTCCTGGGTGTTCTGTATGATACTGGAAAACCTAGCAGTGTTCTCGTAATCATCCCGTGTGAAGGTCTTCACCTCAGAAAAGAATGGTGTTAATCTGTTGTTCAATCCATCTGCAGTTACCTCTTCAGAAGTCAACCTCCTGACAAAGATTGCCTCCAATGTGTTGAGAATTCCATCTAAGGTGTTCGTCATGGCCTTTCTGACCTTGACAGAATCTGTCTGTGATGCATGATAGAATCCCCGGCCTGTGACTACTGAAGAGTACCATCCGGCAAAGTCGTATCTATCCCCCTGCTGAATAACCTCCCTCAACCAAAGTCTGTTGAGGTATGCTCATCAAAGCCCCCGAATGGAGAACAACTCTCGTCTGATAGATACGCGCCTCACCCCAAGCATGGTTAACTGCATCCATCCTCGCCATAATATCGGAGGCTTGCCCGTAAGCATGCGCAAGATCCTCCATAAAATTTCTCGTTTCGACACGGACGCCGACAACCCATTTGTTTGCCTGTTGTGCCATTCTCTTCAAATCTTCTAACCCACTGTTTGACTTCTTGGAAAATTCAGCTGGCAGCTCAATGGTCGGATTCTCTTGCCCACAAGGACGGGACAAGTGTTGTACGTATCCAATCAGTGTCTTGTGCTCTACCTTCAATTTCTTGTATTTGCCCTCAACATAGGACAATCTATCCTTGAGTGCTCGATAGGAATTATCGCACTCCTCTACTACTTGTGCTCCAGTAGGGCGGGCAAGTTCCATAGTTGTAATCACATAGTTTTCTGGAACGGCCTCATCCCGATCACACTCTACCCGAGGCATTGCCATATGTAAAGTTCGAGATCCATCCTCATCCGTGGATATCTTGGAGAACTTCCTAACCTTCTTCTTTTTTGGAGGTGCGCTGATCCTCTGTAACAATTCCTCCATCTCTACTGCGGGATCAGTCTCATCTAGAGGATTACGCCTCATCCTATCCCTTAGCCATTCTGGCACCTCTTGCCGCATGTCTGATATAACAAAAGGCTGCTCTACCTCGGCCTCTACCTCGTGAACTTCATTTCTGCCCTCGCTTCGACGAGGCTCATCATTATCAACAGGCTCAGTGTCTCCTGAGATCTGGGCATCCTGATCGGAAGTAGCATCATCCTCGAGAGCTACCTCAATCTCCTGCTGAAACTGAGTATCCGTGGCCGTTCCCTCATCTGTCTCTTGCTGATTTCCTTGCTGATTATCTTCTCGGGGCACGTTGATGCTTTGGCCCACTGATTCTCTACGAGGTGGCTGACTTGCCACTTGCTCTGTCTGCTCTACATCCAATCTCTCCCTTTGATTAGCAAATAGGGATACTTCCTGCATACTCGGAGAATGTGTCCGAGATGGTGTATGCAAGGACTCCTCAACTACTAAAGGCTCAGGTCGAACTGGCTCTTTTCCTCTTGGCTCCGGAGTTTGATTCACCTGCCTTCTCTATCTAACTGTTGGGGATCTGTGATCTCCCATCAAATTATAGGTAAGGGGAATTGATCGTCCCTTAAGTCGGCTGACATGCCTCTCTACCCAACTCCATGTGAATGTTAAGACTAGGATACAGAGTGTATCCAAGTTGGTGATCTCTGGTTCCGACCAATCTGGGAGTGGTAGAGGCATATCCCCCACTGTTTCGTAGTCAGCCTGTACTACGTTTATGTCGTCTTCAATTTGATTCGGCACCGGGACAATCTTGCACTCTCTGGTCATTACCAACGGTATCCGAGAGAACATTCTTTTCCTGATCTCGATCTCATCCATTGCATTGGCCCAAAAGTCTTCGATCTGTGGTTTGTGCCTGAACTCTTCTGACAATATCCATCTGATGTTCCTTTGGGGATCGTAGTGGTGCTTGCTGGTATGGTAGGAAAGATGGAAGAATTGGAGCTCATTTTCTGCCTCCCTAGCTGCTTGCAGTGATGGGCAGATTTCGTCTGAATTCCCCATGGTAATTGGAAATCCGAATCCACCTTTCTTCTTCTTCTTTTGAATCTTATCATAGGCAATAAGTTGCCTAGATACTTCCAGCATCACTATCCTGTTGGTGGGATATCGGGGCAATCTATAAGGATAGGAAGAGAATCCTTGCAGCCTTATGTAGGTGAACTTTGGAAATTGGATAAACCAACATCCGAATTTCTCAATCATCTCTTGCGCTTCCCTGGATATTCTGTGGTGGGTTCTTTGCTGCAAGGTCCTCGTAATATGCATAGTGAAGGCATCATTGACCCTTTTGTAGCTAGTTGTGCTTGTCAAATGCAATTGTGGACAAGCCTCATGTATTTTAAATTGATGGGAACCACACCCAATTGGTTCCTTGTAAGAGACCCCCCTATACTTTGTCATGCGAGCCAACGTATAGACAATATAAGAGCCCATATAAAATGTTTTTGTTCTTCTTACGCCACGAAGCTGTTCGTGAATGCTATCACTGATCAACAGTGCCCAATCCATGTGATCCTTGCCCTCCAGTACCAAGTTGATATAGTAGAACATTCAAGGTTCAAAGATGAACGCTTGGGGGAATCCTCCAACTCTGCTCAGCATCATAATCAGATCACCAAACTCCTGTCTCAAGTCCTCCGAGATTATCTGTTTGTGTAGTTTTGTATGAGTCGGTTTGGGTTTGATCATCCACCTGGTTTTTATCAAATCAGCACATCGGTCCGTTGTGGATGAATACATTCTTTCAGCCCTTTCTTTCGTCTTATAGATCATCTTCTCATGCACTGGAATCCCGAATGCCTCTCCGATCGCTTCAGGTGTCAGGTTGGCCAAAATCTTGCCATCTGGTGAAGTGATCGTTCTCTGCTCTATGTTGTAATGGTGGGCGCATTCCATGATGAGTTCTGGACATCGGATAGCTGGCGGAAAACTGACAGCTACATACAATCCGCTCCTAACAATATTGTGTGACGTCACTGATGGGTGATGGCCTCGAGTCCCTATTATCCTTCTTCTGAATGCCTCCAAGTTGAACGAGCCTAAATTTGTGTCAGCCAACTTGCCCAACTTTGATGAGAATTTTGACTCTGGCAAGAAGGACTTGCTTAATTTCTTGATCACTGATTGTCTGGATTCGGTGTGGTTGTTCCTGCCTGCAACTCTTTTGCTTGACTCAGCCATTCTGCAAAAGGGGTAAGAGATTTAGAAAACAAGATTTTAAAATAATAAAATAATCACTGTCAAGGGTGTCAACAGATTTTCAAATAGAAAGGCTGTAACACTTTTGCCATTTCTAGCTGCAAACCTCAACTGTCTTGTTCGTTTCAATGTTCTCACTTCAATTGCGAAATTTCTGTACTTGTAGCAGTTATGAAACTTCTTTTCAAATTCGTACTTCTCTTCTAAAATGTACTTTTAGCAACTTGCTTGCTTCTCCTAATGCTTTTTTCAGCAAGCCTGTGAACTTGAACTGCAGCACTTTACAAATGTCAGACTTAGCTTCCTGTTTCAATAGGCAAATAAAACCTCCTCACAAAGTTGTGCTTTTCAACAACTGCAGTTTCAGCACCTCAAATCGTACTTCCTCAGCAACCTCAAGACTTCCCAACTTCAGATTTCTCAGCAACTTGGGGTCTCTTCTCACAAATTCAAACTCTTGGCAATTGCAGCTTCAGCAAGACAAAACGTGCCTTTCACTTTCAGCCACTAGAAACTAAGAAGTTCGCACCTCTCAGCAACTTGAGACTTCTCAGCAAAAACGTCTTTCAGCAGCTTCACACTTCACAAATTCGAACTCTTCCAGCAGCTTGAGAATATTTTATTTCTCTGCAAACTCGTACTTCAGCTTCAGCAAATGCTCTACATTCAGCAATTTGTGAGGAGAATGAAGAGGACTCAGAATATTATAGCCAAGTCGAATTTCAGCAAAGGCTATACTTAGCATTTTTTTTGAATTCCACTTTCCCTCTCTTTTCCAGTCGTAACACTTGTCATTCGAAGCATCAGAATCTCAAGCTTCTAGAAGTATGAATTTCGTCATTTCTGCATAGGCCTGCTTTATCACATTTGATCTTTTAAAATATTAAATCACTCACTCTGTTGGGCAATTTCGAATTCATTTGGCTAAGTCATTTAATCTCATCTTTGTCTTGGCGAAATCATTCAGTTCAATCTTCCAGCGAAAACACTTCGTGAAGTTATATTTCCCCTATTTGCCTTAGTGAAATTCTTGAACTTACCTTAGGAAATTTATCAAAATAGGTGCCGGGCAAAATTTCCTATCAAAATGATATGAGCGAGGTGTGGAGTAAGTTTGAATCATTTTTGAATTGCAAACGTTCGATACCCAGAAGATAATTCTCTTCAGAATCCATCATTTTCATGTGTATCCGGATGAAGGGGTACTTTTAATTTTTATTGTTTGAAA
The DNA here is from genome assembly GCA_007115665.2 of Sequoiadendron giganteum. NCBI lineage: Eukaryota > Viridiplantae > Streptophyta > Pinopsida > Cupressales > Cupressaceae > Sequoiadendron > Sequoiadendron giganteum. The sequence continues at coordinate 598,576,594 of CM021102.1, read as the reverse complement.
ATAATAAAATGGCTAAGGTTTATTTTTCTCCACTCCGGACATCTTCCACACCTGCAATCTCCAGTTTTTTTTTGGCCTCAACAAATTTTCTTGATTTCTTCCTGAAGAACTTTCCCTCTGAAGAATTTTCTCTCTGGAAATTCTAGCATCATCCTCTAGGCGTATTTTTTATTTTCTCCTTAGAAAATGCCTTAGGAAATTATTTTAAATTTATATTTTATTGACTCACCCTTGAAGGGCGCATTTTACCCATCATGCTTCCATGCCATTCCTTGGGCAATTCCACGCCTAGACTTCCTTGGTCATACACTTAGCAATTTTCCATTTCCAAGTCCCAACTCACTCGGGCACATTTCACATGGTGGGGAGGAAAATTACTCAACCCTTAGCCATTTAAAAAAAATCATGCCACCCCTAGTATTACCTTTACCCTTGGCGCATTTAGCATGTCATGAGGGAAACTTGGAGCGCATTTCACCATGTGTGAGGGAATTTACTCAAGTCAAGCGCATTTCCTCAACACCTTTCACGTTTTACCTT